>QANZ01011187.1:56241-85826 GCA_003254925.1 Chamaecrista fasciculata
TTTTCCAACTGCTGACGTGGCACTTAACGTGCCACGTCAGCAGTTAACGGCTTCAGGGACCAATTTGACTAACGTTAGTAAAATTCGGGGACCTATTTGTCAATTTCCATAAATCAGGGACCAATCTGTCAGCGACCCAATAATTCGGGGACCAATTTGAGAGTTTACTCATTAATTAACATGTCTGTTTCGTTTCTTATATCATCATGAAAATGAAAGCATGGGCATGTGTACCTTTTATATGGTGTGTAGGCCACTTAGTAATTGACTAGTAATGTCTTTTCTGTCTTTTGTGCAAGTCCAGGCCTTTCCTCTCCTTCCTTCATGTTAGCCATCAGTATTTACGCAGGGCATTTTAATCTAACACTTATATAAAATTATTTATTATTTATACTTTTATGATTAAAAACAATGTGATAAAAATTTTATACTATTAATTGTAAAATATTAAAAATTTATCTTATGTATCATTTTAGAATTTAATAAAATTTATAATGAATAGTTACCCTATCTATTTTTTCTAAATAGATAGTTTTATAAAACACTCAATTGTCACTGTTTTTTCTTTCTTTATTTCATTATCGAACTAAAAAAAAACCATCATCCCATTCATGATCAAGTGATCAACAATAATAAAGTTTTAAAACAATAGGGCTTTCCAAAGTAATTCACTTTAAACTTTTTAATAAAATAAATTTTATTATATTCTTTATAGGCTAAAGTCTCATCTTAGTCTCTAATATTCATAATATTTTTTTTATTTTATTTTGATCCTTAATGTTTATTCTAATATCTAAGGATGATGATTAATTTTAATATTTGTTCATGTTCGAGTCTGAATCTGGAGATCATAATACTCTATCCATGATCATTCTTATGTACATGACACATGTTTTCTAAATGCAAGAAAGGAAAATAACTTTTGAAAACAATTTATGCTCTATATCACATCTAGGTTACTTCATGTGGTGGTCTAATTAGAGATTGGAATGGGAATGGCTCGTAGGATTTGTTAAGAAGATTGGTTTAGACAGTGTGTTAAATGTTGAAATGTACGTGGGGAGTTGATGAAGGTCTTAAGCTGGTTGGGAGTATAGGGTACAAACAGATTGTGCTAGAGATGGACTTGTGTAATTCAATCTTAAGAGGAAATTATGAGTATGACATTTGTTGCAACTTTGTACAAAAGCCTAACTCACCCTAAAGAACTCTCAACGGGAGATGATTGCTCATTATATGTACAAAATTAAAAGAATGTCATTTAACCAAGTAATGTGAGACTTCAACACGCCTCTTTCACGTCTAACATAGGAGTGTAAAACCATTGAGTTATTTCTAGGGCAATCTACAATAAGACTTATCTATCCCACATGCATGAATAAGACTTTGATACCATGTACAAAGGCCTAACTTACCCCCTAAAGAGCTCTCAATAAGAGAAAATTGTCTCATTATATATAGAGAGTTACAAGATCATTTAACCAAGTAATGTGAGACTTTAGCAAACTTGCTAAGGATGATTATGAATTATATCATAATGGATTGGAAAGTGATGGTTAAACACAAAAGTGGATCCTCTACATTCCCTCTCTCTTTTGTATTTCTGGTGAATTTTAGAAAAATAAAAGAAGAAATAGAGAGAGAAAGTGTGAGTTTCACACATTAATTATTTTGTGGGGCTCACACTTTCTCTATCTATCTTTTTCTTTATCTCTCTCAAATGCATAAAAAATATAGAAAACAAATACAAAAAATACGGATCAGTTAAACACACCCTTATTATTAAGGGGAAATGGATTCTCTAGAGTTTCTTTCTCTATATTTCTTATAGAGTATGAGAGAGAAAGGAAGAGAAAATAAGAGAGAGAAAGAGAAAATATATTTTATTTTTATTTCATGAGATTCATAACTTTTCTATAATTCCACAAAAATATGAAAAGAAAATCTAGAGGATCGAATCCTTATTAAGGATGATTGTGGGACAATCCCCCTACTGATGTTCTAAGGTTTCTGTTTGATGATGCTAGAGGTGCTCTTGTGCATGGTGGGCTTTAGTATTTTATGTTTTTCCCTTGTTTGGGCTTAGTCCTTTTCTTCTATGAAAAAAAAAAAAAATACTAGCCACGTATATGTTAAGATCAATTGACATATAGTTGAGATCAAACTTCAACTAACATATAATCGAAGCTAATCTAAATATAACACGTGTCTTTTGAAAATATGACTAAGAAAAAAATTGTCATATTTAGATTATTAAAAAAATATAATATATATATAAAAAATACTTTTTCTCATACCACCATATCACTTTATGTGAGAAATTGCAGGAAAAAGAAAAAAAGACAGGTTGAGCTCAATAGAATAGCCTTTTTATTTATAGGCTGGAAGGAGCTGAGAAAGAAGAAAAAGAGAGGGTGAAGACTGAAAGAGTGAAAGAAACTGAATCCAAACTTTGCCCAAATTTTGCAATTGTGTGTCTGCCAACAACAACAATAAGTGGGTGAGGCGTTAGATTCCATCCTTATGTCTGTCTATCAATCACCTGTCAACAACCATTCACTCAAATGCCTTCCTTTTCTTAACCCAAACATTACAATTTACAACACATTCTTCTTTTAATCCATTCCCTATAATCTTCAACAAATCTTTGACTCTATTCACATTTATTTTGCCTACCTCACTAAACCCAAATTCTAAAACAGGTTAAAAAGTTGGTGTTAATTAATTACAATTGAGTCACAATCTTATGGTCAATGGTCAAAGGAACCTATTTCCAATTGAATTTTGAGCAAATTACACTTGGTATCTTGTTAATTTAAGAAATTAGTCTCACTATTATATAATGCTTATCTTGAAGTAAGAGAATATATAGTATCAATTATCTTATTCATCCATCTTTTAATCGTCAAAACAATTTTACAGAGATCTCATTACATTTAACTTAGGTTTGCTAACAAATCGTCATGTAGCAATAACTCCATCAATAACCCTAATTAATATTTTAATTAAAAATTAAACTAATTATAATTATATTTTGAGTGAAATAATGATTTGGTTCTTAAAAAACAACAAATTTATCAGTTTAATTCTTAAAAAAAAATATAAATACTTAAAAACACAATTGTAATCAATTTAATTCTTTTGTTAAAGTTATTACCTAAAATTTATCGATAAATATAATATAATTTTAGATTTTATTGAAATTAAAATTAACAATTAATATTAAAAAATTATATTGTTCACTAACTTAATAAAAAATCAAATTGATTGAATCTATATTTGTCAGGATTAAATTTTATAAATTTATTTTTTAGAGATTAAATTGAGAAGTTTATTATTTTTAAAGAATAAATTATTAATTTATTATTGTATTTTTTTAGAACCAAATTTTAAAATTCTATTTTAAAAAAATTTACTAATTTTCAAAATTATTAATTTAATTAAAGATAATTAACGCTTCGAAACTGTATGGACTAAGCGACCAATTTTCTTTCACCGTTCAAAACGTGTGCTGTGTGAAGTGTGATCATGTGGTGTGCCTCTCGTTTCTTTTTCGTCATTAGCGTCCATGAACAGTCAAAACTGTTAAAGTGTTGACTGATAGTGACACACATACATAGTGGCAGGCCAATCCGTTTCTTTGAATATATATATATATAATTCTAATTCCTTACGTTCCCGATGCTACAGGTGGATGATAATCGTTCATTTTTGTTAGAAACTGAAGAAAATTTCCAAGCAAATGAACAAAATGTGGAGGCTAAACGACAGCTATTTCTGTTGCTGATTTGCTGTCGCTGCTCTGGTTTTGCGTACTCAAGCGATTATATATGTATGTGAGCTCTCAATCTCTTGCTTTCTTATTCTCGACTCCTTCGTTCCTCGCTGTTCCTTCATTCACTGCTTTCTACTTTCGCTTTCTTCTTTTTCTTCTTATTTCTTTTAATATTTTTCTTCATCAATCCATCGAATGGCACGTCTTTTTACAGATAATCGTTGATTTGTATCTCCTCATTCCGCAACTCTTATGAGTGAGCGAGAGACTGCTCTGCTGCGTGATTCCGATTGTGCGTTCTTTTGCATGTCGTTGAATCGTATAATTAATTTGTATCCTATTTTTACCTAAAATTTCTCTTGTACTCTGCTATTGCAAATGCAAAACGTCTGTAAATTGAGTGAACTGCGGCTATTTGGTTCATTTTTTTCCTCCTCTTACCATATTTTGTTTGCAACAAATGGTGACACTGATGCTGCCTACTGTTCTATACCCTTTCTCTGCATTTTATTTTAGTTTCTGAATTGGTTTGTGGTTAATGCTGTTGTTTCTATGAATGTGGCAACCGGCAACTACAACGCTGTTTACTGGTTTTCAAGCCTCATTAATCAATACTTACGAAATTAGCTCATCTGAAATCGTTTTACCCGCCCTCGGGTCAAGCATATTATGGATAACCATTTCTGTAGCTCACAGGGCTAAATAACAACATTACGCACTTGGTAGTGTCCTTAGTCCTTACTACCCTCTGTTTTTGTTTATAGGATGAAGCAGAAGACAGCATTCATAGGCTTTAGAACAGTAATTTAGCATTTCCACCCCTTAAGTTGAAGTGTTGAACTATTGTCTTTCCGTGTCTTTTGCGTTGAGGGCTTGGGGGTTTTTATATTTTGGTTACTATGGTCTCTTTAATCTAGCAACAGAAGAAAATAAAGGCAATGTTGACATTTACATACATGCATACACACCAGATATCCTATCTTCTCTTATGGTTGATCACAAGATACCTCGTATTCCCAGATGCCTCTCTAAATTGTTTATTATTTCATAGAAATCTTCATTGTTATTCAAGTTTTACAGCTTAATGATTTGATGTTTCTGCAGAGATGGAAATTGCTCCTTTGTCAATTGATTGGCTGCGATTAAAGCCAGTGGACATGGCCTACATATTAGTTCTTTTGCTAGTGGCTTGCTTTTGTGATATTGCATTTCCGGATTCACAAGGTATAATGTTATGTGCGTTTGGCACTCAAATCATAAAGAAAAGCACAAAGTGATCTAAAGTTAAGCTGCTGCTTTAATTTCATTAATAGCAACTCACTTCTCCCTGGCAAGTCAAGGTTTCAATTTAACCATTATACTATTGAGAGATTTCCTCCATATATAGATTTTGGCAGATTAAATTTTCTGTTTCTTTAATAAGGCTTTCTTCAATAGAAGGTGACTAATCCATGGCATGTTTCAGATATCAACTTAATCGTCATAAAGTTGTAATGTAATCCACTATTAGATTCTTCAATTTTGCTTCTTAAGACGTTGAATGTGATACAAATCTGCTTTTTCTTTTTGCTTTCACTTCTTCCTGGCAAGGAGTCACCTAATTGCGAAAATGTTTTCACCATTTCTTTTCTTGGTGTTGACCAGGCGTTGCTTTGATTCTTACTCTCTCTTGTAACTTCTAATTAAAGTCAGTTGGAGCGTTTCACATCTTCCTTTAAGTTAAATATATGTTTTTCAAATGCTGAAGTAACTTAAGTTGGAAAAAAGAAAAGGAAATCTTGGATGATGTATTAATAAAAAATGATTATAATCAATCAAACTAAATTTGTTTGCAAGATGTTTCTAATTATATCATTTGTAATCATGATATATTTGAAAGAAAATTAGATTCTACTTGTCTGTTCCCTGCTTTAAATCTAAAGGAGTATTTAAATGTAACTTGCTTAATGCTTATGATTTAATGTACTTTTTACTTTCTCTTGTAGACAGGCCACTTCTTTGTCAACATAGATGCAATAAACCTCCTTTACTGAAAAATATATACTTTTAGTGATTAAAGTCCTTTCAAATGCTGGTTTCCAACTTGTTTTTAATTGCATATATTGGGGTATAAGCTTGCAGTTGAGAATGTAGACTTTTGAAACCTATCTGGTTGTCTGGTTTTCTGAAAGTTGTGGAGATGTTGGGGTTGTTGGTCTAGTTGGTGTGGATAATATTCCTGTTCATTTCAGGTGATGTAGATGCCCTGTTTGCACTGAAGATGTCACTGAATGCTTCAAGCAATCAGCTTACTGACTGGAATTTAAATCAAGTTAATCCTTGTACATGGTCCCGTGTTTACTGTGACCAGAATTACAGAGTCATTCAAGTGTAATATATATTGTTCATTCAATTCTCCGCTATTACTTTTCTTATACATATTTGTTGACAGACATCACCTTGATGGATTCCGAAAAGTTAATAATCTTCTTCATTGCAGTCAACTAGCATTTATGGGATTAACAGGTTCCCTGACCGCAAGAATAGGAGCTTTAACAAGTCTAACGATTCTGTAAGTATTTATCATGACATAGCCCCAGTATTGACCTGTTATTAATGGCAAAAAAACTTCTAGAATCTCATTCTTTGAGATGTATAGGAGTTAGGTGATAAATTTATCTAGTTAAAACCATGGCCTCGCAGTCGTAGTTGAGTTGAGTCATTATATTATTTTTCAGCAACCTATGCCGTGCTTTTTACTGTTTAGAAGCAAGTCTCATCATTCTTAGTGCATTGCATTCTAGGTTATGATGTGAAATTATATGCATACGCATCTGTTAGTTTTTATAATTTATTTTAGGACTCAAGCTTTTTTACGTAACTTTTGGATGTACCAACTTCTTTGTATCAGATGAAGTGTAGTTGTTGTAATGCAATCATTTTCTAGTCATTAATTTGAGTCCTTGAAGTCTTGGAGGTCTACGACTCTGTAGGCTATATAACTTTTTCTATCAGGTTTTGATTCAGTTATATTAAAAAAATATATATGTTGATCTTTGTTGAGTACTAACTAAGACTTTGCTTATACTTGTTCGTATTGCAATTTTTTTTCGTTTTTATTCTACAGATTAGGGGGATTTTTTTATTTAATAGCTTAACTAGTAATAAAGATGCAAGCAATATTTTTAAGTGAAATGTAATGTAAAATTATGATGCAGTTCTTTGCAAGGGAATAGCATAACTGGTGACATTCCAGAAGAGTTAGGAAATCTAACAGAGTTGACCAGGTTGGATTTAGAAAGCAACAGATTAACGGGTGAAATACCATCTTCCTTTGGTAAACTTAAAAAGCTTCAATTCTTGTAAGTTTTTAATCAGCTTCCAAGGTTTTTAAAGATATTTGACAAGCCTACAGCTTTTAATTTTGTTTGTTAATGTTTAACTATGTCCATTTGGTTCATGCTATCAGAACTTTGAGTCAAAACAATCTCAGGGGGACTATTCCTGAGTCGCTTGGCAGCCTCCCTGGCTTGATCAATGTGTATGTGAAACAATTTTTATTTAAAAGTAGTGCTTTTTCATTTAGTACTTTAATTTAATCTTAAAAAGATTGTTTCTGGAAGTTTGCCGGTTACTTCTAAATCCTTCTTGTTAATTTACTATTTGATGAACTGTTCCAATTCCTCTTTGCAGTCTGCTGGATTCAAATAATCTCAGAGGTCAAATTCCGGAGCAATTATTCAAGGTTCCTAAATACAAGTATGGACAATAATTATTGTTGGGTTGAACATTTAAGGATGTATTACTATACTTGATTTTAAGAACCTTATACACTAGAGGCAACAGATATTCAGACTTCAGAGAACACAAATATACAACTTTCCACAATTGTCATTAATAGCCAACCGGTAATAGTGGAGGATTCTGTTAGTCATCTTTGGCTTCATTCTTCAATTACCATTTGAAATAGGAATAATCATAAATGATGTTTGGAGGTTGGACAAACTAATTTTAGTTCCCCTGGCTTGGCTTGTTACGGTAGATTGAATAGTTAAATAATAGAAAATTGATAATTTTTTTGTCTAATAAATACGAATTAGTAGATATATATGCTTGTCTCAATATGGTTGATCCTCAATGATGAGGTGTATTTGATGAAAATTATTGGTCAATAAATAGAAACGATGATAATAATCCAACTGCTTCTTGATATTATTGTACGATGACAAAGTAAAACCGAAAGTTTCCAATGGAAACTCTCTTTGTCCTTCTTATATTTGGTGTGATGGATGCTCCATGATATCTATGTATTCTCAAAGAGAATCTGTTTTTATGATGCATGAGATGTGGGCCTTACTAGTAACATAGTTGTCTACTTCATTGGACTCCACTTTCATATGATTGTTTCCTTACTGCAGTTTTACAGGAAACAAGTTGAACTGTGGCTTGGATTATCTTCAACCTTGTGCATCTGTTAGCTCATTTAAAGGTTTTTAGATTGGAGTGTTTCTTTGGTACCATCTTGTATGGTTTGTACTATTTATTTCTGTCCTCTGGCGAGCTGAATGATAATTTTTCTACAATGGCAGTTTCATCTCAAGAAGCTATTAGGATTGGCCTTATAGTTGGAAGTATTGCAGCATTAGTTATTATTCTTTTTCTGGGTGGTCTGCTATTCTGGTGCAAAGGTAGAAAGAAGGGCTACAAGTGTGAAGTTTTTGTAGATGTGGCAGGTTTGAGTTTCGTTTTAGTCTGTGAATTGTACTGTGCTTGTATTTGCTTGAGTTTTCCATAGACATGGATGTGTCGCATTTGTAGCATTTGAAAATATTTATCTGATTAGCCTGGCTGCTTATGCATTCAGTTTCAAAATGATCGCATAGTAACAATCTCAGTTAAAGCCATTGCAACATAGTGACAGGACATTACTATCCAGAAATAGATAGATTTGTATGTATGATAAATGGCTAAGCTCATCAAACATGCCCATTTCATTTCCTTGATACTATTTCTTGCTAGTCAAATCCTCTAATTGGCCATGATTGCCAAAAGCATTTGGCTGCATCAATTTTCCAAATTAATTTGAAGGATTCTATTTTAGGCATGTGGTTGATTAATTTTTTGTTCGCTTAGTTAATTGGGATTACTTTTTCGTTTTTTATACTCATTGTTAATGTCCATTTGTTTTGGGTTCTTTTCCTTATCTTAAGTTTCCCCATGCCCTGTGTGGTCCACTTGATCTTATGCGATGACAGAAGAGAATTTCCTGACTGAACCTGTAATACTTCTAATTGTGAATAGTGAAACCAGTTGATATATCATAATTTAAAGAATTGACTGATATGAACATCACTTGGATCAAAATATGCTTGTGTAAACTATTTGTTTTAATCTCAGCCTTTTGGTATCATCTCGTACACTCAGGCGATGTTGATCGACGTATAGCATTTGGTCAACTTAAAAGATTTGGATGGAGAGAACTACAGATAGCTACAGATTATTTCAATGAGAGAAATATTCTAGGACAGGGAGGCTTTGGGAAGGTTTATAAAGGTATTCTTGCTGATAACACAATGGTTGCTGTCAAAAGGTTAACTAATTATGAGAGTCCGGGAGGAGATGCAGCTTTCCAACGTGAAGTTGAGATGATAAGTGTTGCTGTCCACAGGAATCTATTACGGCTAATTGGCTTTTGTACTACTCCAACTGAGCGCCTCTTAGTATATCCCTTCATGCAGAACTTAAGTGTTGCCTACCGTCTTCGAGGTATTTAGTTACTGTGCGTATTTATGGTCATTGATGGTGTGATAAATATTAAATTTGGTGTTTTATAACTGAGATTGAAGGAGCCAAAGTGGTGAATTTGTATTGGCATTCTTTCCAGCGATATTTGATTACTTGACTATTGATGCAGAGCTTAAACCTGGGGAACCTGTTTTAGATTGGCCCACAAGAAAAAGAGTGGCTTTGGGCACAGCCCGTGGCTTAGACTATCTTCACGAGCATTGCAATCCAAAGATTATCCATCGGGATGTAAAGGCAGCTAATGTGTTACTAGATGAAGATTTTGAGGCAGTTGTCGGTGACTTTGGTTTGGCCAAGCTGGTAGATGTTCGAAGTACCAATGTGACTACTCAAATTCGTGGGACAATGGGTCACATAGCTCCTGAATACTTGTCCACTGGAAAATCTTCAGAAAGAACTGATGTTTTTGGCTATGGAGTTATGCTTTTGGAGCTTGTTACAGGTCAACGGGCTATCGACTTTTCTCGCTTGGAGGGGGAAGACGATGTGCTATTGCTTGACCATGTGAGTGAGACAAACCTTGTTTTAATTTCATGGTCTCCTTGTTCGCACCTCTGTATTGTTTTATTTTTCTTTTTTAAATAAATTAATGATTTAATCCCCAAAAGATAAAAATATCAAATTTGATCCCTAAAAGATACAATTAGAATCAAGTTGGTCCTTTTGTTAAAGATATCAACTTAACTTTAATGGCTAGTTTTAAATTTTCTCGATATTGCATTTAATGAATGATGTTAAAAAAAATCATATTTGCTATTAAGTTTGAATTAATATATTAACAAAAAGGATCAATTATAATTGTATCTTTCAGAAACTAAATTGAAATATCTGACAGACCAAATCATTAGTTTACTCTTCTTTTTATGTGTCATTCACTTCTACTGTTGTCTGTTAAAAAATCAAATCATGTGTGGTTGCTTCTCTTAAATATAGCAGAATTCTTCTAATATCACCGCAATTGTGTTCCCTTAAAAGTTGGTATATTTATTGTTGGACCTCTGCATTCCCCATCAAATTGGAACATATGTGGTGCATGCTTTCCACATCTTACAGAATGCAAACCCTTTTCTGCACCTCATGGTTTACCTTAATAATGTTGCTACTTGCTAAACAAAACGTAGAAAATTAGGCTGCCAGTGAAGAGATGTTTGATCCTTTACCTTTGGACAAAACTTTATTTTGATCTCTCAAATATTAGTTTTTTTTTCTCAATTTGGCTCCTATTAGATGTCCTTTATCAATTTAGTCCATCTTAAATTCTTCTGTTATCAATTTTAGGCCCTCAATCTTTTTTTTTTTTAACAGACTTGATGGATTGTCATATCATGGTTCAATTAACGGTGTCACATCATGAGTTAATGAAAATACATAATCAATTATGTTAAAAAATAGACAGGAATTAAAATTAACAACAGATGAAATTATGAAGGACCAAACCATAAAGGGACATCTAATGAGGTCCAGATTGAGAAAAAATTAATTTATGAAGGATCAAAACACGATTTTAGTCTTTCCCTTTGCTTTCATGGTTGCCATGTTCAAAAATAAGTGCTGATTTCAGTTTACACAGTTTGGTCATGTTATGTGCTTTTAAAGCTTTTGGTTTATCCTTTTCTCCATATATAAGTATGTTGTATATAGGTTAAGAAACTGCAACGGGAGAAATACCTAGAAGACATTGTTGACTGCAACTTAGGTAACAATTACAACATACAAGAAGTTGAAATGATGATACAAGTTGCATTACTTTGCACGCAATCATCACCAGAAGATCGCCCGACAATGTCAGAGGTAGTAAGAATGCTAGAAGGAGAAGGGCTTGCTGAAAGGTGGGAGGAATGGCAGCTTTTGGAGGTGACTAGAACGCATGAACATGAGAGACTTCAAAGAAGATTAGAGTGGGGAGAAGATTCAGTTCATTACCAAGAAGCAATTCAGTTGTCTGGTGGAAGATGAGGTAATACATTGATTGATCTGAACCTGATGTCTCTACTTAAGATCTTAATAATCTGTTTTTGACTGGGTAGCTTAATGAGATGTAAGCAATATTCTTTTGCAACTGTTAACTAGGTGGAAAAAAAATTATGACATTAATATTATGTTTGAAAAAACTTTTAGTCCATTCAATTCCCACCTTTCAAGTTTGATGGCACCCTTCAATAGACATTGCTTCTTGGCATTTCTATGTGCAAAAGTTGACATAGTTAATCAGATCAGTGAATTCTTCCTTTTTTCCCTTCATTTTATTTTGAGTAAACTTATTTTGGTCCTTATTTATTTTAAAACAACGATTTAGTCATTGAATATTGAAAGTATACTTTTTGGTTCCTAATTTATTTTTACCAATATTAACTATTTGATACTTAGAAACGTTATCTGTATAGACTTATAGTTGATGATTGTAAAAAAAAAAAAATCAGGAACTATGTAAGTGTTTGAACATTGAATCTGAGTTGAATTTACTTGGTAAACTTTTGTCTAGCAACTTCGTCATTACCAAATCTGTTGCTTACATTGAATTTCCCAGCGTCTTTTAGAACAAATGCATGGGAAGTTAATGGCTTTGGTGATGTAATCAGATCCTAACTATATAAGTGAGACCAGTTTGGAAATAACTTGGTGATATATATTGCATTCAATAACGAATGAATGCCATATTAACATGACAGTGTTATGGGGAAATCACAATTATAAAAGTGAATTAATGAATTTTTAATCACTAAAAATCGCTCGCCTCTTAATTTAAACAACCTTAACAATTGAAAAGGCATGGAGAATGCTTGTAATGATATATATAATAGAGGAAATTGCATTTATCCACCTTGAATTATGTGTTTAATTGCAATGTTCCCCCTAATCTATCAAATATAGAAATTTACCCCCTAATCTAATAATTTTATAGCAATGTTTCCCCAACCATTAGTAATACCATTATCTTTTTCTCTTTTAAGTCCCTGTAACTTATATAAATACTTCATAAAATGGTCAAATGAAATAATTACCCTTATAATGATTTAAATTTATAATTTAAAAATATATCATACATTTTAAATTTAAATCTTTTTACAACTTAATATTTTATTTTACAATGTTTTATTTTTTAAAAATTTATTAGCTTTTTTTTTGTTCAATTATACATTTTTCGTTCAACAATTTTTATTTCATTATATCAAATTAATACAATAAAATTTAAAAAAATATATTTAAATTATAAATATGAAATAAAATATTAACAAAAAATTGATATAATAAAATGCTTATCCATTTAAATATATAAAATAAAGTAAATCATTGTAAGGGTAATTAAGTCATTTGACTATTTTACAAAGTATTTATATAAGTTACAGGGACTTAAAAAGATAAAAAGATAACGGTGTTACTAACGGTTGGGGGGACATTGTTATAAAATTAATAGATTAGGGGATTAATTGCTATTTTTTATAGATTATGGGGGACATTGCAATTGAACGTATAATTCAAAGTGGGTAGATGCAATTTTCCCTATATAATAACTCACGTCTAGAATTTTGTATGCAAGATGTTTTAGATGACAAAAAACAAAAGGAATAAAGACACAAATGAGAAGCACATTAACAAAATACAAATGGTATTATTGTATTGCCTCTTCTTTTTTTTGGTCGAATTGCCTTACTTTCCCACTTTGATTGCATTGTTCAAAAAGTAATAACTCATAATCAACCAGTAAGTTTATCAATAAATTCCATAACTTAACACTCCGTTGTAAGAATCTATACCGTATGAAGCTAAAAGCAAGGTGCATAGTTTATTGCATGTCAAATAGGACTACATCCAGCCAATGACCATTCTCTATTTGTCCATCTCATGTAAAATTCTTGGCCATGTCATCGTCTTTCCAAATTTGCATGACGAATTAATGCCTTCACTCAATTACGTTTGATTGATTGTCAATCTAATTAATTTTGATTGAATACAATTTGTGACAATTACATTGTACATGTTAGGCTATTAATTGTGAATTTAATGTTATTACAAACAAATAAGTAAATATAATTAATTTACTTGCTGCAAATCGTCTAATAAACTATGTTATTGGTTGTTTTTGCAAAGCTTGAGGCTAATTAAGACCAATCACAATTAATTGACATACAACCAAATTATTATAATTCCACTATAATAGGAAAGATTTTGAAATTTAAATAAAGAGAATCAATATTCCTTCGTTTATACCGGAATTGCATGTTTGACTAATCACATTGACAATTAATTTCTATGGATTTCTATAACTTAAGCATGATTCACGCCTTAGACATTCTTTGTTAATCATTAATCACCATTAATATTTGATTTTTTCGGTCGATATAAGTTAATGGTTGAGTCAATTTTGGACATTGCATCAGTGAGCCTTTGTCTAGATAATTCTTCTATCATTCACTTCAAAGCTATGGCTAAACACTTTATAAGAGGTATATTATCTCCATCTATTACTAATTTTATCTGAGTTTTCTCCATGTTTTTTTTGTCTCTATTCATAACAAGGTGCAACCATATATGTTTATGTGTTTCAAATCAAGCGTCTCTCCTGTTGCTTTGTCACTATACACGTAAGTGAAAAGGTTTTTGGTAAGCTTCTTCTATATGATCAAACTGTTGGAATTAGTGCAAGAAATATTTTCTTGAATTTTACCATATGTCTACATCCATCTTAATGCATTACTCATGGTCTCCAAGTATTATTTTATTTTATTATCAATTTTTAAATGTAGTCTCTCTAACTTGTTTTAAATTTTAATTGTGTTACAACTATCATAGCAACTTGAACATCTTCATAAATGGTAAAATGACAGGTAATTCAGGCTTTCTTTTATTTTTCTTCAAATCATGCTATTATATATGGATTTATGTAAAATACTATTTGATTTCCTTTTATTTTATTAATACTTTAAATCATGCTATTATAATACTTTATAGGCTTAAGTACACTTTTGGTCCCCTAACTTTCGCAAAAGTCTCAATTTGGTCCCCTAACTTTTTTTGTTGCAATTTTGGTCCCCTAACTTTCGCAAAGGTCTCAATTTGGTCTCCTAACTTTTCTTGTTGCAATTTTGGTCTCCTAACTTTCGCAAAGGTTTCAATTTGGTCCCCTAACTTTCGCAAAGGTCTCAATTTGGTCCCCTAACTTTTTTTAGTTGCAATTTTGGTCCCCTAACTCTTGAAAACGTCTCACTATTGGTCCCAAGTGAACTTCCAAGTCATGAAAACGTCTCCGCATAATGGTCAGTTTTTAATCCACTTCACCCATATATTTGTCATGTCATCAGCCAACTCAGCCTGCTAGATCGGCACTAACGGCAGATAATGGATGGAAAAAGTGAATTTCGGACCAACAGTGAGACACTTTCAAAAGTTAGGGGACTAAAATTGCAACAAAAAAAGTTAGGGGACCAAATTGAGATCTTTGCGAAAGTTAAGGGACCAAAATTGCAACAAAAAAAATTAGGGGACCAAATTGAGACCTTTGCGAAAGTTAGGGGACCAAAATTGCAACAAAAAAAGTTAGGGGACCAAATTGAGATCTTTGCGAAAGTTAAGGGACCAAAAGTGCACTTAAGCCTACTTTATATCATACGGTTATATATTAGAATGTGCAATGTTTCGTTATATTTTCTTTGAACTTTTTGCTTAATAGGTTTGGAAACACAATAAATATTTATCTTTTTTATAAAACTATTGAATTTATTTTTGCCGAATACTTATAAATAATCGTGCGTGATTAGCATGCAATTCTTCTATAGACAAGACTACAATAAAAGCTTCAATATCATAACAATTTCATCATATAATTGTGTGCTATAACAAAACATATGCATACATAGAATGAAACCAGTGTGTTTTTTTATACACATTTTTCTATAATTGATTCTCATAGTATGAATCCCGTGCAACGAACATGTTCCACACTAGGTCAATCATTGTCACATGTTGAATTGTTCCTCCCCCGCTTAGTGTTTTTGTATGGTCACCTATATGTTGCATTATCTCGAGTTTGATCTAGGTTTGGTATCAAAATCCTAATATCTCACAAAGGCAACTCATTTAACAATACCACTAATAATGTGGTATATAGATAGAATAACTCACTTCACTATGTAACTAATATTTTTATTAATACAATAATAATTACTATGTGTCTATAATTTTTTTGTCTTACAATTAAACAATTTGTAATTAATTATATCGTATAATTATTTATCGTAATGTGCTATCATTTGTTATATTTTCTTTGTTCTTTCTGCTCAATAGGTTTACCAACATGGTAAATGTTTATTTTTTTGTATAAAACTACTTAATCTAAGTTAACCCAATACTTATAAATTATTTAATAATTGTGCATAAATAACATATATTTCTTTCATAGACCAAACTACAATAAAAATTTATGTCCCAAAATATGTAAATACTATAATTGTCTACTACAACTATTCTAACTATTGTCATATACAGAATAAAACCAAACCTATTTTTTTTCTACACATTTTTATATAGTCATTTTTCATAATCAGGATTTCGTGAAACCACCCTAGTTTTTATTAACTTATAGTACTGGCTACTGGCCATTCAAAATATATATATACAAATTGTTGTAATTGTTAAAGATTTTCTAGTTTCTAGTTTCTACCATATCATCAATTACTAGCAACCTCTTCAAATAAAAATACTGAACGTCCCTAGCATGGGTGCTCAATGGTCAATGGAGGGTAAAGATGGAAACTCAGACATTATTACCCTCAATTATTGGAGAGGCCTAAGCTAATCTCAATTTCAATCTCATTATATGCCCTAAATATTGCTCAATTTCTGTCTCTTTCAAATTAATACTGATTTGACCATAGTGCGAAAAACCGGACCGGTCATTGAACTGATGAAAGGCTCGGGTCACTGGTTCAATGGTTCAACCGCTGGGTCACTGGTTCAACCGGTTGAGCCGGTTTACTTAAAAAATACATTTTCAAATATACATATTCATCAAAATACACATTAATATCTTAAAATTAAACACGTTGGTACCCTTTAGAGCTATTTTGCAATTTTAACCATAACAAATTTTGTAAAAATTACATATTGACCCCAATTTTTTTAAAAATTTTCATTTTAGTCCCTAGATAATATGTATCCAGGGACCAATTTGTACTTTTTAGCATTTTTTTTGGGTCAATATGTAATTTTTGCAAAATTTGTCGGGTCAAACCGGTTCACGGTTCATCAAATACATATTGATATATTACAATAATTTAAATTTAAAGTAAAAATTAAACATAACATATGTCCATCACATATAATAAGTGTCAAATATTTATTTATTTATTTATTTTTTAATTTTTTCAAATATTTTCGGGTCAACCGGTTTCCGGTTTAACCGGCCGGTTCAGGCGGTTTAACCCGGTTCAACACCGGGTCAACTGCAGGCCGGTATTTTAATTTTTCCAGACCGGACTGGTATCCGGTTCACCGGTTGAACTGGCCGGTCCGGTCCAATTTTTTCAACTATGGATTTGAGTATTTGACTCCCAAGTCTCACCTAGCCACTCATATTGCCATTGTAGGAAGGTTTCTTTGAAGAGTAGATTGCTTTTTCTTTTTTCATTTTTTTCAATTTTTTTGAAAGAAATTGATTTTTTTTAATTTCATAACTATACTATTTCTAAATTCTTATGTATATATTTTCACCTATTGCAGCTAGCACACAAGTTGTATTATCAAAATACACCTTTTTTTTTAAATGGAAGTCATATAGGTCCTAATGAAGTTATGAAATAGCGATCGGTTCTCTGATGATGGAATTGTGACGAACTTGTAGAAAGAGACAATAGAGTTTGACCTCCCTTTGCCACTCTAATGCTTAAATCAGTAAGAGGTCTAAAGGAAAAAGTGATTTCTCAAAATTTTGAGAGTAGAATAATATGTGTAGTTTAGAAATAATCAAAATTACTATATTTATAGATCATGAAAATGCTTAAAAAATGGTTAACCTTAGAGGTTAAGTAGGCAAAGTTGTTATTATGGTTGAAATACTTGAGAACATGGTTGTCAAACTCGAGTTTTAACTCGTAAACTCGTCGAGTTTACCTCCTAAAATCGTGTAAATTTAGCTCAAACTCGGAACAAGGCTGAACTCGGTCTGAACTCGCCAAAACTCAGTAAACTCGTGTGAACTCGCGAGTTTACCTTAAACACGGCGAGTTCACTCAATGCCTTCATTATTTGTGAGTCAAAAACTGGCCCAGCATCGAAAAAACCCATCACCCAGCATCTCAAAATTCCTAAACCTAATTCATTTAAGTTCGACGAGTCCCAAACCTCTACACTCTATGACCTTCCCTCTCGATTCCTCACTGTTTTTCTCGCCTTCTCGATGCCTCATCACTCTTCCTCGTTGTTCGCTGTTCTACACCTCTGCCACTGTCGCCGGCGACTGTTCGTGGTGGTGGTCCGACGACTCTTCCCGGCACTACTGTTCTGTTCGTGACTTCATGATTTTATGTATATATATAATATATGAGTAAACTAACAATTTGGTCCTTGAATTATACAAGCTCACACGAATTGGTCCTCGATTTATCAAAATTGTACAACCAGGTCCTCGAATTATGCTGACTCGTTGCACGTTGGTCCCTCCGTTAGCCAGCCCGTCCAAAAAAGCTGACGTGGACTGTTAGGCTGGTGATGTGGACCGTTAAGTGCTGACGTGGCACGTTAATTGCCACGTCACCACACCTGAAAACTACACTTTTTAGTCCCTATCACATAAAATGCACGATTCAGTCCCTAACCCAGTAATTCAAACACCTAAAATCATTAAGCCCCAACCTCCAACCCATTCGAACCCTAATTCTTCCTTTCTCACCCACTCACCTTCCATTCGAACCAAACCCTACCATCTCCAAACCAAGTTCACGAATCAGACGCACCCTTCAACCGTTTGCACCAAAACCATCGAACCCACTCATCGCCTTCCCGTTGGAATCAAACCGTATGCACCTCCAAAACCATGGAGGCGAACAATCGACAAAGGTGAGGTTTGTGGGTATGTTTTGATCATAGTAATGAGTTCTTCAAGAGGGTCTGCAAGATCATTTGGGCAAGAGAGAGTGATGGATTCGTCAACGAGAAAGAGAAAATCTGTGACTAAGAAGTGCAGGTGTGGACCTTTGTTATTGCTCACTGCTTGGACTGATAAAAATTAGAAGGCTGAGATTTTGTGTAAATGACCAGAGTAGCACATTTATACAAAATGGTCCCCGAATTATATATTTCTGTTGATTTGTTTGTACTAATAAGTCCCTGAATAATATTGACAGAAAAAAGTATTGAAATGTAGCTGGACAAATAGGTCCTCGTAAAAACTTATTTAGTTATTTTCGTTGTACAAATTGGTCCTTGAAAATTAATTATTTCGAAAATTGATGGACAAGGTGTGCCCTATATGTGACGTCCACCCAATCTCAGAAACACAGAGCAATGGAGATGAAGAAGATGATCAAAAGCGACGGCTTGCTTCACGAACGGCGACGGCACGGCTTGCTTCACGAACAACGACGGCTTGCTTCACGAACGACGACGACTTGCTTCACGAACAGCGTCGGCTTGGGTTCGATGGGTTTAGGGTCTGATGGGTTTGATGGATTGGGTTTCGATGGACTAGGTTTGTTTGGGTTGAACAGTTTCGAGGTCGATTGGTTGGGTGTGGGTGTGAACGGTTCGCCTGTGGGTTCGATGGGTTCGAGCCACGGTGAGAATGGTTTGGGTGTGGGGTTCGATGGGTTCGATGCTGACGGTTTGGGTGTGGGGTTCGAATGGTCTAGGGTTTCATGGGTAAGATGGTGGTGTGAAGGTGCTTGGGGCTAAGTGTTTTGGGAGGTATAAAATTCGAATGGTTGAGTTGATGGTGAAGGGACTAAATGGTCAGAAAGATAAACGTGCGTTTTGACATTAAGAGGGGTTTTTTTTTTGGGTGCAAATGCTGAGTTGATGTAAAATTTATGATGTGGCACACTATTTCTTTTTTTTTTTCATTTAGGTGTGCTGACGTGGCATTTAACGTGCCACGTCAGCACTTAACGGTCCACATCAGCTTTTTTGGACGGGTTGGCTAACGGAGGGACCAACGTGCAACGAGTCAGCATAATTCGAGGACCTGGTTGTACAATTTTGATAAATCGAGGACCAATTCGTGGGAGCTTGTATAATTCGGGGACCAAATTGTTAGTTTACTCTATAATATATATAAGCTGTGTTTTCTATTCCTTTACAATCCCATATTAATTAGTACAGATATATAGGAGGACCATGAGTCATGAGTGGCCCTAAATCATATATATTAGTGGTCAGTGTAAATTATAGTTATTAAGCTCATGGAATTTCGAATTACAAAAGCAATGATTTGTCAATTTCTTCCTTTTTCTTTTAATAACTAATAATGCAAGTGTAATTGACATGCAATATAATACGGAAAAAAAAAAAACAAGTTGATATATAGGTGTAAATTTTATCCTATATACTTAGGTAAACTCGGCGAGTTTACAATTCGAGTTTACGATCCGAGTTTACTCTCCCTCTACGAGTTTACTTAAACTCTCGAGTTTGAAAACTTTGCTTAAAAGATAATTCATTTAGTTAGATAGTTATGGGATGTTGTATCAGGTCCCATTTTTAAAACAATGATAAAACAATCTTTAGTGGTGTGTTAAGTTGAAGGAGATTTAGGAATGGGTTAAGTTTGAAGGAGATTTAAGAACTTATTAGGCTCTTATTTGTATTAGTTGTTGGTCAAAAACCATAATCTAAATTTAAAAAATTAAGTGCGGTGAATTTTGTAAAAGTTGGCTCCTATGAATTATTAGTTTGTTCAAAAGTTTATAAAATTTATATTACTTTGTGCTTAATAGTGAATATAAGATTGAGAGACATTTTAATTTGAATCACTATATAAATATTCTTAGTGTGATCTCTTTAACATTTATTCTCTTTACTTTTGCATCTCTTCCAGACTTCCACCGTTCCTCAAAACTTAACTTGATTGGTTTAAGAAAATGTTTTCTGTTTTCATTTTTTGTTTCTATTTCTAAAATTCTATTTTATAATGCTAATTTTTCCATCCATTATCTGCCGTTAATGGATTTATTGGGTTTGTTTCAACTCAGCCAACTCAGCCTGCTAGATCGGCACTAACGGCAAATTCTGTTTTCAACCACATGTTCTCCAAGTGGTGAGTTTTGGCGAATGTTGATTTATTGGGTTAGTCTAAGATGCAAAGTTTAATTCTTGACATGGGATACAAATGCTATGTGGCATAATTATAGTCATTGATGTAATTTAATATTTAAAAATAAAAAAAAAATAATTTTTTAACCAATCAAAACTGTGTATGGAGTCACATCATGAGTTACATACAATTAATTCTTCCAAGTGTCATTATCTTATTGACTCGTGACATCCTATGTTGAGACTTTCCACGAGTCACACCATGAGCATGGATTACATTATGAACACGTACTTCCTTATGATGTCACCATTGTATTCAATTTTCATTTAAAAGGCTAGAAAAGAAACCAATGAATTTTACAATTTTACAATTTTTTTTGTTTCTTTTTATAAATAATTTTTCTTTTCTTACTTCCTTTCATTTTAAAAGACCTTAACCTGTGCCCGGAGGTTAGAAAATCCCTTTAGAAATTGGCATGATAATGATATTGATCTCTTGCGCCTGCAATTGCTACAGCTATTTTGGGGAAATCTGCATTACCACTCTTCTAGTTTCTCTAACAAGGAACACAAACTAAAGACCACAAATCAAATCTAAAGATTTTTTTTCAAAATCTTGTGTCTCAGATTGCTGAAAATGATGCTTAATTGTCTTGAATGTACAGTACAAAAGTGTCTTCATGACAACTTAGCGTCACAGAACTCTCAACTCACAAGTAATTGAGAATTCTCAATTCTTTACCTGGTGGAATGAAACCAAACAGTAGCAGTAATGTCCAAAACAGAAGCATCAATGTTTCGTGAGAATCCATTGAACTTGCTTTTCTTTTACCATTCTCTATTGATTATGCAGACGAATCATGTTCTTATGACTGAGGCAGTGATCTAAAATTGGGGTTCCTAACTCCTAAAAATGAAATTTACCTCAATTGGGATCTAGATAAAGTGAAAAAAATATTTCAGAGAACTTGTTAGATTGATTGTACTTGTATTATTAGGAAATCCTGATACGGTGTATGAGAAAGCAAACAGTCATCAACATTACAAGCACAATAATACTCTCTATGCTCTGAACAACAATACATCATTCATACATACATCAATGAATACAAATATCCCTATCTATCTATATGTATCTGATGTGAGATATACCTGTATGCATCAACCACCTTCAAAAGTTCTTCAGGAAATTAAATCCTCCATCATTAGTCATGTTATTAGAAAACCCCATGGCTTCCTCAAATGAGTAATTATTGCCAAATGACCCAAATTCATCTAAATCGTCAAAGAATCCATCTGGTAAACCATCACCCGAATAATTTACCTTAGATTCGTGATCTTCCTTCAGCATCATATGATTATCTTCATCTTCTTCCACCATCGTTACCACTTGCTTCCCTTTCTCTTCTTCATCCCCTGCAAGAGCTGGCATATGGCCATCAAACAGAGCTATGTGACCAAATAGCTTGTCCTTCCTCGAGAAAGTCGTTCCACACGAACACTTCCACTTCGACTCACCACAATGCTTCAAATGGCTCTTCAAATCGGAGAGCACCGAGAAATTCTTCTTGTGGCACCGATTACATGAGTACATTTTAGGGCAGTGGCTTCTCTTGAAGTGATTCTTCATACACACGATCGACTTCAGCGGCCGGAATTTCTTGTGCTTCTTGTTCCGATTGCAACCTTCGAACGGACAAGAGAATCGCGTCGGGCCACGACGGCGCGTGATTTTCTCCGATCCTTTTTCCGAGGGTTTCGCCAACGCTTCCGGCGTTTTAAACTGATTTCCATGTGCGCGCATGTGCATTCGCAAATTCGCGTCGCGCCTGAACCCTTTCCCGCAGATCTCGCAGAAATGAACGTGCTCTGCTAGCAATTCCACGGCGTCGAGCTCCACGATTTCACAATCTTCTTCATCGTCCTTCTCGTCCAACACCTCCGACTTCAAATTCGACTTCTCGGTTGCCGGAAGATCCAACCGTGGCTTCTTACACGAGACCCTATCCGGCGGCTCCGGTAGGTTTCCGGCAGCCGTGGAATTCTGCGAGTAGGAGACGAGGGCGGCGCCGTTGATGATAATCTGGTGAACGGCGGAGACGATCTCGTTGGAGACCATGTCCATGTGGTCCTTGGTGACGAGAGCCTTGGTGGTGATAGATTCGGATAGGAAGCGTTGCAGAGAATCCATCCTCGTTCGAACCATGGAGAGATTCTGAAGGGGAACCAGAGGATCCGAGTTCGTATTGGAATCGTGAGAAGGAATACGATCTATTGGGGAGTTGCCGGCGCGTGACGGCGGCGTCTGAAAAACTCCGACGGGATTCGACATCGGCGAGAAAACGCGTGGGTGGTAGTAATTACTGGTCAGTGATCTCAGTGATGATTCAGTGTTTTTTGTTTGAAGTTTGAACGGTGAATCGGATAGAGACGACTGCGTCTGCTTCTATCTTCACAAACATTGGTGCTTATAAATGGAAGGAAAAGGTGAAAATGGTAAAAAGGCAACGCACGTGTGTGTGAACACACATACTCGGTTCGACCCGTGACGTCACCTTCGGTTCGTGGCTTCATGGATCGTGGGCCTCTTGTCTATACAAGCCAGATATCTGGAAAGCTTTTTTTTTTTTTTTTTTTTTTTTTTTTTTTTTTTTTTTTTTTTTTTTTTTTTTTTTTTTNTAGTTTCTAAGATATATTTAAAGATGAAAATATATAAAAAGAAATTATGTAGATGCACAATATATGTGCATGTTGTTGTTGTTTTTTTTTTACCTCTATACATGTTTGAGAGTATACTTTTAAGCCCCACATTGGTAAATGTTGGTTTTTGATGCTACTTATGGGAAAGTTTGATTGAATCATGGGTATACCTGTTGTAAAAATCATGAAGAGACAAAGAAAATGGCACCGAAACGACCTTAATCGAAGGCCAAAGATGCTCGCATGTGCCACCCAAAATTAGTGCCATGATAAGGGTTTCATGGTGATAGTGCCAAGTGAAAAACAAAGTTTCACATTACTTGCATTGGAGTTTTGAACTCTCTCCTTCTCCTATAAAATATAAGGGTCTGATTGGTTTAAGAAAATGTTTCCTGTTTTCATTTTCTGTTTCCATTTCTAGAAGTCTATTTTCATTTTTAAATTTTCAAATTTTAAGAAACATGTTTGTTTTATAAAGTCAAAAAATTATTTGCATTCATATTTAAATTATGTTAACTTGAATAACGCTAATTGTTATATGGTTTTAAGTTTGATTATCACTAAATGATAATATATACATGATTAAATAGTTTAATTCTGTGTAATGTTGCAAAATATCATAAGTTTGTTTTTGGAAATAGTGGAAACGTCTTTTTGACGTTTCCTGTTTTCAGCCTGTTTCAGGAAATGTTTCCAGAAAACATTTTTAAAAAAACTATACAAAACACGTTTTCAGTCATATTTCCTATTTCCCAATTAATTTCCATTTCTAGCTAAATAGATAGTTGCATGCATAGTTCCATGCTACTATATATATATATATATACTACTCGACGAATGTATCGATTGATGATTTCAATCTTCACTTTCAATTATATATATTCATTTCTCTCAACACTTAATTAACTTGGTCATTCTCCATCTTAATATATTCTTATCCATATCGATCGTTCTTATTATCAAAATGTATTCGCATGATCATGATCACCACGTCATCATTCACAATCACAATCACACCGCCCCTAACTCTCAAGAAGAAACAACGATGGTTCAATGCAAAGACTCTTTTGACGTCCAATCTGCTAGTCGAATTTTCCAATTTCTTTAACACGGTACTTAATGTACTTAATCGAAGGCTAGACGTGCCCACACATGCTGCCCAAAGTTTGTCATAATAAGGGTTGGATGGTGATAGTGTCAAGTGAAGAACAAAGTCTCACATTGCTTGTTATTTAAAGTTTTATCTTGTTATTTCGTATTCAATTTGTATTCTAAACTATGATGATTGATGAGAGAGCCTTTCAATTAGAGCCGTCAAAACGAGCCAAACCTTGTGGGTTGGCTCATTTAGCTCGCCAATTTGGCTCACAAAAAATTATAGCTTGAGTGGACTGACTCACTTAACTTACAGCTCGTGGTGGGTTGGCTTGAGTGAGTTGGCGAGTTGGTGAGCCAACCCACCTTATTTAAAAAAGAAAAAAATATATGAAAAATTTAAAATGATACTCAAAAACTAAAATATCTAAGTCACAAAATGCAATTTATTATTGAATTTAAGTTTTTTATGTATGAAAAATATTTTTAATTTAAAAAATATAAGAAAAAAATGAAAAAAATATAGTTAGTGGGTTAACTGAGCCAACCCGACCATAGTTATCAAAACCGGACCGGACCGGCCGGTTGAACCGGGAACCGGTCATTAGGCCGGTCCGAGTCGGTTTAATAACCGGCCAAGCAGAGAATCGGCTTGAACCGGTCAAAAACCGGGTGAACCGGAGTCAAACCGGTTGAACCGGTCCTGGTTTATTTTTTTTTTTTGTTGATTTTTTTGTCTTTTTTTTATTATTATGGGTCAAATATTAGAGAATGTTAATTATGAACCAAATTTTGATAGAGAAAGTGATCATAAAATGTCACTTGATGATATTATATTGTTGAACATTATCAAAATTGATTATCTCTATATTAATTCATGTTAATTTATGAAAATTGTATTAATATATTAATGTTATAATTGTATTTTGTAACCTAATTATGAATATTTGAATTAAAATTTTATCATATATAGGTTTTTTTATTATTTTTAATTTATTTATTTATCAACGGTCCGACCCCGGTTGAACCCCGGTTGAATTATTGAACCTTGAACCCCTCCTTCGGCCGGTTCAATGGCCGGTCCGGTTTTAATAACCTTGAACCCGACTCACCAAGTTGATGAGCCGGGTTGACAAAACTTGGCTCGCTTGGAGTTTCTGGCTCGCGTGAGCCACGGCTCGTGGCGAGCTAGCTCGAATGAGCCGAGTTGGCTCACTTTGACACCTCTATTTTCAATAAAGATAATTATATTCAAAAATTCTTGAATGAAACTTGATATAAATAATACTATGTCGCTTATTATTTAAATTAGTTTATGAAATTGCTTCAGTGGACCAATTGGAAGCCTTTTTGTTTGATAAAAAAAATCCTCCTTCTTGCAGGCCTGCAAATTAGTTGCTTAAGCTAGCTGTAAAAATGTTGAGTGTTTAAAGTGTTGTGCTCTTCTTTTTTGATTAGGAAAAGAAAAAATGACCAAAAAAAAAAAGATTAGGAATAGAAAGTGCTGTTGAAAGGAAGAAACTTGTACCCTAAGGCCTAAACAAGCTTTGTCTCTCCTTTCTCTTCTTGTACTTCTGTTATAAGCTTTATCTTCCAGGACTATTTTACTTTGCTTTCATTTATTTATCTTGTATATATTCTAATTTTTTTTTGAAATAACTACAAGGCCTAGATTACAGGAAACAGAAAAAACCAAACAGAAAATCAGCAATGGTCGGGAAGATAGCCGTTAATTGAAAAGAGTTGGGGTACTCCATCAGTTGCCATCGATGATTTGCCTGGTTAGCAAGATTCTTGATGTCGAGCATTAGAAGGTCTTGTTCGTAATGCAGTCCAGCAGGCTTTTCCCTATTGAACAGGGGTTTAGGGAAGAGAATGGTGATGTCCTGGACACCTTTGGAAGCAAGAATTTCAAGAGTCCGTCTGACTCCGACAAGAACAGTGTTGAGCACAGGTTTGGAGGAAGCTTCACAAAGATAGGAGTCAAGCACCGGGAGGTTGTTGTCAAAATGGAAGATCCCTGCGATGTTTTTCTTTTTCTGTTTATTTTTGTGCCAGGCACAAAAGTATCTGGTACTCGGGCCGTGCTGGATCTGGATAGGAGTTCTCGGGACATCTGTGGCAGTGTTTTTGAGGTACCCGGGAAGCATGGTCGCTTGTTTACTATATGCTTGGAAGTCATTTCCATCCAAAAAGCTTCACTTTGAGGATGCCCGGGATTTTCCAGAAAAGGTTCCAGGGGAAGTTTGTTTGGGGAGTAGACTGGTTGTTAAACTCAAGTGCATAGGCATCTTTGACAGAGTACTGTCCCCTGGTGTTCTTTGTCCAAACAATCCTGTCATCGATCCCCGTATGGGAGGTAGGCATGGTAAGGATTTGTTTGGACAATGCTTCATCATAAATGCTTCGGACCACAGTATTATCCCAATCTCCATTTGGTCCAATGAGCTGGGCGACCATGGTAATGTTACCCGTGCTGTGCGATGGGGGGAACCACAGCGGATCCTGTAAGGAGATACTTTTACCATTGCCAACTCTCCAGGCACAGTCACGAAGGACTTCATTAATCTTCTTACAAATTGGTCTTGCTAAAGGTGATGACTGAGTGTTGCCAAAAAAGACGTTTCCATTTCTGATTTTCTGGTACTTAGCACGGTAGACTTGGGAAAGTAGGCAGTTCTTGTCGTGAATTATTCGCCAGGCCTGTCTGCCTAACATAGCATTGTTAAAAGCACTCAACCGTTTGATGCCAAGTCCTCCCATATCAATTGGGAGGCAGATGGAGTTCCAGGCTTTCATGTGGGGGGTTTTGCTTCCAGTATGGTTTCCCCAGAAGAAGTTGTTGAGCAGAGAGTCACATCTGTTGGCCTCCTTATCTGTGAGTTTGAAGTAGGACAGGTGGTACAGCGGAGTAGAGGATAGAACAGATTTGATAAGAACCAGTCTAGCAGATTGGAGAGCATGTTGGTTTTCCATCCTTCAAGCTTAGATTGGAGTTGAGCATAGATGACCTCGAAAATCTTTCGGCTTCTTGGTTCTTCATCTACGAAGCTGCCAAGATATTTTTGGAATTTATCAACCTTCCTAAAGTTGACAGCTTTCGTCATCATTTTCTGAAACCGATTAGGGGTATTAGGGCTAAAAGTGATTTTCGATTTTTCGGGGTTGATGTATAGACCTGACACTTTGCCGAAGCGGTCAAAAATATCCCTGAACTGCTGGATTGACCCAAGATCCGCTTTAGTGAATAGTAAGATATCATCAGCATAGATAAGGTGATTTATCGCTGGTGCGTTCCTCGCAACTTTGATTCCTTTTAGGCTCCCCTGGGCATTAGCGTTGATGAGCATTTTTTGAGATGACATTCATGCAAAGGATGAACAGGTATGGGGACAAGGGGTCCCCCTGTCTTAGACCTGCTTTGGGGCAAAAGCTTTGAGACAGGGCCCCATTAATCTGAACTTTGAAGGAGACAGTAGAGACGCATTGCATAATAAGTTGAATCCAGTGGTTGGGGAAACCAATCACTGATAACAAGGTGTGCAAGAAATCCAAGGAAATCTTGTCATAAGCTTTAAGAAGATCAATTTTAAGAAGGTCAAAAATATTCTAATTTTTTGTATGAACCTCTTCGTTTAATATAATTGCACTTTTTTTAAAAAAAAAAAATGAAACCTAAATTCTTTAGGAAATTAAATTAAAAATTAGAAAAAGTTTTCTAAATTCATTTTACCCCTCCTCTTAACATAAAATAAAATAAAACATTAATTCAAACGCAGATTAAAATGGACGAAAAATAAGTAACTTGTTCCTTGTCAATAAATGTGCACTCTCTATTTCATCTTAGTCAAATATTTTAGGCTCTAGCCAATGAAATTGGTCTCCTTCCTAAAAATTGTTTTTATCTTATGGGTAATCATGTGAAGAGAGTTCGAGCTTCAATTGCTTACCTTTTAATTCTTTTTTATTTTAATAATTTTGGACATAGCAGAACCCTTTTTATATGTTGGTTGACTAATGAACATTATATAAGTTTTCACAAATAATTGAAGCCGGCATTGAAGAGAATAAATAAATAAATAATGGCACTCCATCACTACGTTCTTAGTTGGCTTGTAGTTTTCTTTCTCTCTCCTCCAAGCTTGCATGTCTTACACATTAATACATTATTGCTCTTAATTAAATCGTAATTAGTGGACATTATGTGCCTCATTAGTTACTTCCAAATTTGGAAAGTGGATAAACAAGGTTTGCATACCATTCTTTTCTACCGACTGTAGAGTTTTGCCAATTAACATTAATTAAAAAGTAACAGTAATTTTAGGTTAATATAAAAAGTGAAATAATGCATTATTTATTTTATTTTTATTTTCATAGGAAATGTTTGTTAAAAAAAAATCATGGGAAATGGACGTGGGTATGGAAGTGGGGACATGAATGTGAGTGTTTTTTTTTTAATTTTATATACTATGTACGTGGGAGGGGGGAAGGTGGGTTGATTTTAATTTCATAGACTATAGTTTTAAACATGGACGACCAAAAAAAAGGTGAAACTATATAATATAAGATAACATCAATAATACATTTTAGAGGAAATGTTGGTAGAACTTCCGTTTGGTTAACAAATTCTCGTAATGTGAATTGGTATCATTAAATGACAAATCATGATCTTATAAATTATATGCTAAATATTAATGTTCCAAATGGGTAAAATTTAAATTAGATAAATATTTTATTTGTTTTAAATTAATTCTGTGTTTTTTTTATTAATCTCAAATTATTGAATCTCGTCATATATCTTTCATTCTAAGTTCGAGTACAATAAGTCAAAAGTTACAAATTACTTTTATAGTTTATCTACCTAATTGAGTCGTCAGCAAACGACGTCAAATAAAGTCTCGAAAGTGAACCTTTTATTTCACGGTCAAACAAGTAAAATTAATCATATCTATATATATCTATAAAGCAGAACAACTTTCAAGCAGAGCCT
>QANZ01011193.1:0-10903 GCA_003254925.1 Chamaecrista fasciculata
TTTCAATTTCTTCCGCTGCGCTCCCTCTGTGATTTCCCAACATGTTTTATTGATGGCATTAAAACTTAAGATTTTAAAAGGGTTCAATTTTAAATTGTTCCGTTTTGGTTCAATTTTAAATTGTTCCGCCCCACATACAAAATACTAAATGCATAAATATAACCGTGTTTAGATATAGCCCATCTACCCTAAATTCCCTCAAGCCAATGAGAGAACTTTTCTAAGAAGAAATAGAAAATTACATTAGGAAAGCCTCAGTTACATTGAGGTGAAAAATAAAATAAAATTACATCCAGAAATTTGGGGAGACGACACGCAGGCCGTATTTACCAAAAATACCTAGAGCCATATCCAACACCATACCCATACATGAACAATTCATATATTTAAAATATACACGGCTATCATACCCAAAACACAACAAAACAATTTAATTGTGGTTCAATTAGAGTTTGTGCAATTTAACATGCCTCTTGAAATTAGGTACTGTACCAATAATTAAAATTCTGGAATCAAATTCAAGAATTTGAATTATTGATCTAAAATTAATAAATTCTAAATTTAAAAATTTTCGACTTCCCTATAATATTATAATTAAAACAATTTTAACTATAATATATATATAGGGTTCGACCAAGACCCAAAATTTCAAGAAAACTCTTTCAATCAATCCAATTGATTTCCTATGTATCAAAAACATAAATTTGCACCAATCTTTTAGATTAGGTTCGAAAAACATGTGGTGGATTTTCGCAAAAACTTTAAGCATACGATTAAAAACTATAAACACCCAACATACATCTCATGTATATCACAAAACTAGTATAAACATACAATTAACCTGGCTCTGATACCACTGTTGGGAAATCACAGAGGGAGCGCAGCGGAAGAAAATTAAAAAAAAACTTATTAAATATCCTAACTCTGTGATTCCTTCCAGGATCCACTAATTATATTTATACCAAGAAAGTGAAGATGTTTACCTATATTTCAATCGGTGACTTATCGTGTTTGCGAATTTGAGAAGTCCACTCTGAGTGTCCTTCCTCTACCAGTGATCCACACGAGCAGTTTGGCAGATGCCTAGGTGCTAGCCTCCTTCACTTCTTCCCAAGTAAATACGGGAACTCTATCTATGATTCTTGAATGATCAAGAACTGTTCTTGATCCTCAAGATTGATTGGGATGTACTAATATTATCAGGTGCAGGTCTAATTCTCTTTCTCCAAGAAAATTGACTCACTCTAACAATATTAGGACTTTGGCGAATTTTTACTCTCAATAGGGCACTAGGCGAAATTCTTAGTCTCACCAAGAATTGGATGTGTGTTGTGTGTGTGTTAGGCGCCTAGGCCTCTATTTATAGCTTCCTCATATCTTTTAAACTTAAAGTGCAAGATCAAATCTTGCACTCCAAGAAACAAAGATAGGCGCCATCCTCATGTAGTCTTGGAGGAATTCTATAACAACCCAACTTCTTAGGTAGTTATAACTAACTTTTGTTAATTCCAAAAAATATTGAATTAAATTATTACTTTAATATCTTTAATTCAAATCCTTTATCTTTTCAAAAAGATATTGTTTAAATTCAAAATTCAAACGTTGTCATCTTTATTTAATTAATAAAACATTTTCATTAATTAAAATAAGACTAAAGAGGCGCCACCCTCATGCCTTGTTTACCTAATATTAGTGAATTTAATAAATCAATAATTCCCTAACTTTTAGCAAACTTATTTAATTTATTATTCCCTAATATTTTAAACAAGAATTTAATTGTAAACTATTTAACAATTAATATATTTAAATTTGTCCAACAAATTTAAATACTACAATCATAGATATTTATTTAAGACAAGATTTAATGTCCTAAGACATTTTACTATGTCTTAAATTGTGTCACCAAAGTGACTCACGAATTAACCCTAATTCGTGTCCCAAAATAGCATCTTAATCCTGCTCATGTGTGACCCAGCAGGCCTCACGTGAAGTTGGCAGCAAGCCATTTTATGACTCACAAGTCGAGAGCGGACTCTAGCAAGCCATCAGGACTACCCAAAACACGTGAGTTATCGCTTCAACGTTAACGACTTAACCTAAATACCACCTTGTCATAATTCCTATTGTCACACGATATTTTGGTCATGGATTAGGCACGGGAATGTCATCCATAATCCAATCCATAACTTTCTCGATTCCCTGAGTTAGTCTCACTTCCCAGCATGGCCACACATTTCTTGGGCAGACTCATCGAGGGCGCCAGTTAAACATCTCTCATCTTAATGAGGGACAAAATCCCATTTTGGTCAACCACATTCCTTAGTACGGAAATCAACCAAACCCGTACCTAGCCTGTATGGCTACCCTGCTATGGGTAATGTTGGACTAGAACAAAGTTTGACTACTACAATGCCGGAATAGTCAAGACTTCAGGTCTAAGGCTATCGTGACAGGTGTACAGGAGAGGCTAGCTTATGACTAAACCCATGCAGGACTCTCTGGGTCGGTCCAGCAACTTGTAACCCTTACATGATTGCACCATGACTCTCGAGAAGCATCTAGTGCATGTATCCCTATACACCGAGGTCATGCTGGTCTTAGTTCATTTCAAGTTCCCACTCGAATGAGCGACCAGGGACAGTTTAGACTAATTATCACATAATTAATCAGGGATTGTTATCATAGTAAACATGCTAATAATATGATAACGACTCAATTTATCATCCATAAATTATTCAACCAGTATGTTCTCACATACCAAATGATTGGCCCTAAGGCACAATCTCCAACACTTGGTGCCCGAGAAACTGTTCGTGTGGATCACCGGCGGAGGGAGGACACTGCGAGTGGACTTCTAGGACACGCCTTGTACAACCAACCGATTGAAACTCGTGAGGTATACCACTATCTAAAAGTTTTAAATTCTGCTAGCGGATCCGTTCGGGAATTCTAGGACTAGGCGCTTTAAATTTTTATTTTATTTTCTGCTTCCGCTGCGTTTGGCGCCTAGGATTCCCAACACCACTTGTATTTGTTCATTATTTTTAGCTAATTGTTCATCCTTTTGAGCCAATAGTTCAGCGTTTTTAGCCAACTATATTTGTAAACTTGACAAACGATGCTCTATGTCTTGTTGAAATTCAGAAGGTAGCAGTGATTGATGTGAAACCCTACTAGAACCGCTACTTGTAATGGTATTTTTCTGTGAGCCTATACCAAATATTCGTCCTTTTTTATTCTTACCACCAACGGCCTCAATCCAACAAGCATTATCTCGAGCAACCTCATCAACATCATCAGATGAATCTTCTTGAGATATTCGAATAGATCTACATTGGATATATTAGTCCGCCTGAAATAGCAAACTAGATAGATAAGTATAAAAAAGAAATGCCAATAATGGAAGGAAAAGAACTTGCAATACCATAAAGTGGCTTGAAGACTAAATTAAAGGGGATTAACTAAAACTAATTTCAGCAACATTGGACTAGGAAAACAGATTATAAAAGTGGCTTTCTATAGGAAACAATGATCAATATATATCACAAAACAACAAATGGATCCTTTAAATCATTGTAGAATACAACACACAGAGAAGTGGCTTTCTATCAGAACTAACTAAAATTAACCACCTGATTATAAAAGTGATGTTTCTGTTGGGAAATCGCCATGCATGTAAAGCAGCGGAAACGTGTGTAAAACAAAAAAAATTTAAACCACACGTAGCGATTCCTTTCCCAATAGATCCGCTATATGAATCTGTATCGGTGTAAGGACAAGAATTTACCCAAATCGATCGGCTGTTCTTTGCGTTTACGAATGTGAGGAGTCCACTCCGAGTGTGCTCCCTTCACCGGTGATCCACACGAACAGTTTGGTAGATGCCTAGGTGCTAGCCACGTTCGCTTCTCCAAGCAAACCGGGAGCCTTATCTACGGTCTTCTTGGGTTCAAGAACACTTCTCAAACTCCAAGATAAGATGGCGCCTTTGATCAAGAATGTGGTTCTTGATCTCACACACAACCTCAACTAACAAAACCTAAAACAATTCTAGGGTTTGCGCCACTTTCTCTCTCTAGAAAGATTAGGGTTGTGTTTTCTCTCACAAACTTTCACCAAGACTCAAAACGATTTTGATCTTGTGAACTTTGCTAGCTAAAGTCAAAATTCCCAAGGTATGAGAGACTCATGTCTAAGTCGACTTCTAGCTATATCTATATATAGGGTTTAGGCTTTGATAATTATAATTAGGGTTTCCCAAAATTATACAATTACCAAATTATTTAATTCATGATATTACACTAATATCATGATTTTAGGACTTGAGTTCCTAATTATAATATTACCTTAATATTATAAATTGGATCCAAATGCAATCTTGGAGAATCAATTTGGAAGATCAAATCTTCCCCAAAGAGATTCACTCCCCATGCGCCAAGTCCTAGGGTTTTAGTTGGAATTTAATAAACTAAAATAACAAACCTAACAATTAGGTCTAATTTGTTATTTTCCAACAATATTGATTTAAGATATTACCATAATATCTTAAGTCAATCTCCCAAATTCGAATTTTAGTCTTTTATTGAATTAAAATATTACACTAATATTCAAATTCAAATAGACCTAAAATTTCGACTTTCCTATATATATATATTATTGAATTAAAATATTACACTAATATCTAATTCAACCATTTGAAATCTAGATCAAATCTATTTGAATTTCAAATCTTCAAGCCATAATTTTAATTAATAAAACATTTCTATTAATTAAAATAGGCCTATAGGAGGCGCCATCCCCTTTCCCTATTATCCTAATATTAGTGAATTTAATAAATCAATACTTTCCTAACTTTTAGGAAACTTATCTAATTTATTTATTCCTAATATTATAAATAGGAATATAATTATAAATAGCATAATCACATTATCTATTTAATAATTATCATCCATATATATATTTAAATTTGTCCCACAAATCTAAATATCATATATCTGTAGATATTTATTTAAGACAATATTTCCTGTCCCAGACAGTCAATTATGTCTTAAACGGTGTCACCAATGTGACCCACGAATTAACCCTAATTCGTGTCCCGAAGTGGCATCTTGATCCTGCTCGTGTGTGACCCAGTAGGCCCCACGTGAAGTTGGCAGCAAGTCATCCCTATGACTTACAAGTCGAGAGCGGACTCTAGCAAGCCATCACGACTACCCAAAACACGTGATTTATCGTTTAACGCCGAAACGACTTAACCTTAGTACTTCCTTGTCCAATTCCCTTTTTGTCTTACGATATTTCGGTAATGGATCAGGCATGGGAAAGTCATCCAAAATCCATACCTCCAACTTTCTCGACTCCTTGAGTAAGTCCCAATTTCCAGTGTGGCCACACATTCCTTGGACAGACTCATCGAGGGGCCCAGTGAAATATCTCCCATCTCCATGAGGGACAAAATTCCGTCTTGGTCAACCATATTCCTCAGCACTGTAATCAACCAAACCCGTACTTAGCCCTTATGGTTACCCTGCTACGGGCAACGTTAGACTAAGCCAAAGTCTGACAACTACAACGCCGGAATGATGAAGACCTCAGGTCTTGAGGGCATCGTGATAGGTGTACCAGGAGAAACTTGCTAATGACTAAAACCATGTAGGATTCTCCGGGTCAGTCCAGCAACTCGTAACTCCTTACGTAATTGCACCATGACTCTCGTACCAGCATCTAGTGCATGCATCCCTATGCATCGAGGTCATGCTGGTCTTAGTTCAATTCAAGTTCCCACTCGAATGATCGACCAGGGATAGTTTAGATTAATTATCTTATAATTAATCACGGACTGTTATCACTAATAAACATGCTAATAATGTGATAACCATTAATTTATCTCTATAAATTAATCGATATGTTCACAACATATCTATATAATGATTGGCCCTAGGGCACAATCTCCATCAAACTCCCACTTGCACTAGGTACAATCATTAATCAAACTATTCCTAACACTTAGGAACATCCATTAATGTGTCCAATTCCCACTTTGACATTACATAGTACTTATGTAAGACCTGTGCTGGGGTTTCATTCAGAGGATTTGGCAAAATGTCCTTGACTGCTAAGTTTTCATATCTTAATATCACCATCTCCAGGCGATCTTGTCTGAGTGCTTATCACTGTCGGAACATCACTGGGGAACTCCTTCCCTCTTGGTGTCTTCCTATCCCACAGGCCAACCACCAAGCGTACTTCAGACACTTGTCTTCCTATCCCTCTTTCAGTATCTTATCCAAGAATGTACTTTCGACTCAATTCAAGAAGTCTCCAAGATCTATCACCATAGAATCTTGTTCCCTACCTTTAGGCCACTTCTTTCCTTCATCAAGAGTGATTTACTCATCTAGGATTCATAATCCTCAAGATAGTAATGTCACTTTCGACTAGCGATACGTCAATGACATATCGCACCAAGAATTCAATCGTGCTCCCACTAACCTTGTTGGAAACAAAGGACCTATCAAGGTTTTTGAAAGAAGCCAAACCCCTTTTGACATCTTTACCCAACAATGACTAAAGTTTCTCGATAGGTGGCGGGCTCACCACGCTCCTAGAGCAACACATCCCTACTCTCAATAACCAAAGATCCCCATCTTTGAAACTGAGAACGTGTTCTATCAGAACTTCGTTGTCCTTGTGTTCTAGAGGAGCTTCCACAACCCTTGTGGATCTTCTCTAATTTTCGTCTGCGCCACTCAAGTGTCTTGTGGATCTTGAACTTTTTCAAGATTCATCTTACTCCCACTGTTTCTTTTGGAAACAAAGAATTCCTTTCTAAAAGGTATTCATCTCTGACTTACAAACCCTTTTGTAATCAGGTGGGTAGTCTGACTTGATACCCTTATGCGTTCTTAGGGTGTCCCATAAGCACATGCTTGAGGGTTTTGAAGACAGTTTATAATCTGACCTTGGCTTATTATAAACTCTGAAGTCTTCAAAGTTGAGACAAATCATTTATGGGACTCTTCCCATACCATATCACATATGGCGTCTCTTAGACGAAATGGTTATGTGTGAAGTCAACAACTTCTAGAGCACACCCTTTAGAGGTTGGCAGAAGATCAATTAGATTCATCATAGATCAAACCTTATCCCATAGGGTTTGATACTTTTCCTCAAAACACCATCTCTATGAGTTTTAGGAAGAGCAAGTTGTGAGATCATCCCACAGCTTCTAAAATGATTAAACTTATATTTTGACTTAAATCGTTGTTCCCTCGATCAAATCGAGTAACTTGATTTTCTCGTCAAGTTAATTCTCTACTTCCTTTGAAATCTTTATTTCAAAAGATCTCTGACTTATGTTTCAAGAAGGTAGCCGTAGATCTACCCTTTTGAAGCAGTTAGTAAGAGTTAATATACTTTTAGCTTAACTACTTGTGGGTCCTCATACATCAACTATGTATGTTTCCCAGAAGTAAGACATTCTATTACTGTGATCAGTAGAGGAACGTCACTTGTCATTTTTCCACTTTAAACAAGACTTGCAAGCATCATATGATTCATAATCATGTGAGCTTTAGAAGTTCATCTACATGACGCTTCTCAAGGCGTTTCTCGTTTGTATGGACAAAACGACAATTGCCAAAAGTGTATGGGATTTAGATTCGCTAATCTTAATCCCCTTCTTGTATCAATGTTATGAATATTGTTATTGTTTCTAATTTAAGACATAATGATTTTTTTGCAAATCCCATAAGCAAACAAACCTTACTTTATTAAAGTAGAAACCAATTCTTCAATGTTTACATAAAATCTTCCTTATCTCTATAAGGAGAAAATAATGTTCAAAACTTTAAAGAATAACAATAGACTAGCCCTAGGGGCTATCCAAGCTCTCATGGTCCTTCAGTAGCATTGGCAGCAACCTTTGCTCCATTGTCCACTTCCAGGTCCATATCGCTCACGTCCTCGTTTTCTACTGTCTCTGAAGACCCTGCACATCAAATGTGAGAACCACATATCGTATCCAATACTTTAGTGGTTAAGTAGAAAAGAAGATTAACAAAGATACCTGAAGTAGAGGCTTGAACGCACTTCTTCTTCTTTTGATCTTCCCAGTAGTACTTGCACTTTCTCATCGCGTTTCCTGACACTTGACAGAAAGCACAAGATACTTCCTCTGAGGGCTTTGCCTTCTTGCCTTCATCTTTTCTTTGCCCTTCATTTTCTTTTCCCTCTTCTGAATCAGGGATGCCTCAACTGACTTGAGCATGCCATGCAACTCAGAAATTGTCTTCTTTGTTCCTCTCCTATAGTAGCTTCTGACAAACGAGTCATAGCTCTTAGGCAGTGAGCACAGGATTATGCCTACGGTAATCTCAGGTTGAACAGGGAATCCCAGCCTTTCAAGATGATCTAGGTACCCTCTCATGTGAGTGACATGGTAACCAACAGAATCACCTTCAGCCATTTTGCAAGACATAAGAGCTTTCGTGGTCTCATATCTAACTTGTCTGATTTGATAGCGGAACATTTCCTTGAGACGCATAATCATCTCATATGACACCAATTGATCCAAGCCTTCATGAAGCTCTGGAATCACTGTGTCTATCATCAGACAAGAGACCTCCAGCGAGTCGTCGAAGTGCTTCTCCCAAGCCCTCCACTCAGCTCCTGGAGCGCCCTTGGCAGGCTCTTGAGGGATCGGTTTGTCCAGAACATACAGTCTCCTCTCATGGGTGAGAACAATTCTCAGATTACGAAACCAATCGAGGAAGTTCGTTCTGTTCAGCTTATCCTTCTCAAGGATAGGTCGCAGTGAAAAAGTTGAACTACTAGTTGCCATTTGATTCTACAATTTCAAAGATATGAATTTTGATTAGCATAAAATACATGTCCACCATTTTATAAAACCTAGTAAAATTTATTATTGGTGGCTAAGACCCATATTTCACCAAAATTTACCGTCGCTGAGGGCGATCATGCACCTTTTGGTTATTTAGGTAGGTAACTCTTTACCAATCACATCATATGTGACTCTTAGATCTTTATGGGACTATATCATCATATGATACTTATTATGACATGTTTATCCCATCTAATGCCTTGAGGTCCAAAACCGTTTTGATAACCCCATTAAGTCACACAATAAAACTCGTGAATGGCAAGGCCCAAACCACGAGGCCGAAGCCCAGCCCCATATCATCAACGACGCCACTTAAATACGTGTCGCAGAGGGCGATCACCGCATTTAATGACCCAAGATTTCAATGGGCGTCAAACTGGATCTCCCACTCACCCGTGTGTCCTCGAGGTCAAGATAGATACGTGTCGCTGAGGGCGATCACCGCTCTATGATGAACAAGATTTCCACAGGGTGTTTTATTGATGGCATTAAAACTTAAGATTTTCTAAAAGGGTTAAATTTATTTGAAAAGGTTCCGTTTTATAGTTTAATTCTAAAACTCCTTTTAAAATTAAACGAGTCATGTCACATGTTTATTCCCCATGTATCACATACATATAAACATGTGCATGGATCTTGCATCATATGCAAAATCCCACGCCCGTATCGTATACGTTGTTGTAGCGTTTAATATTGATAGCATGTTAAAATCACGTCCTAAACATACATCTAGCGCTTTGCATCACATACAATGCTAAAATGTAAAACAGACATATATCGTGTTTAGATATGGCCCACCTATCCTAACAATTCTCCCAAGCCAATGAGAGAATTTTTCTAAAAAGAAACATAAAATTACAAGAGAGTAAACCCCAGTTACATTGAGGTATAAACTGAAAAGTAAAATTACATCGGATAGAGGGAGACGACACGCAGGCCGTATACACCAAAAACCTAGAGCCATATCCAACACCACACAATTACATATATGAACACTTCATACAATTATGTCAAACACGATATACCAAACACACATATCAAAACCGATTTTGTTATTGTGTTTAATTAGGATGTGCAATTTTAACATGCCCTTTTTCTTGAATTTAGGCCCATTATCAATAATTATAAAATTCAAGAATCATTTCAAGAATTTAATTATTGATCTGAAAACTTTATAAAATTTATAATTTTAATAAATTTTCAGCCACCCCTTTTATAATTATAATTAAAACAATTTTAACTATAATCATAAGGAATTTCGACTTTGGCCTATTATTTCAAGAAAATCTTAAAATCAATCATATTGATTTCTTTATGTATCATATACATAAAATTCGCACTCTTAGCATTAATTCCAAAAAGCTTTGGTGGACCTTTTTCGTAAAACATCAACTATCATGCCAATGAAAAGCGGTAAAAACATACATTACACATCACATGTATAATCACCAAAACCAATACAGATCCAAGAATAGCGTGGCTCTGATACCACTGTTGGGAAATCGCCATGCATGTAAAGCAGCGGAAACGTGTGTAAAACAAAAAAAATTTAAACCACGCATAGCGATTCCTTTCCCAATAGATCCTCTATATGAATCTGTATCGGTGTAAGGACAAGAATTTACCCAAATCGATCGGCTGTTCTTTGCATTTACGAATGTGAGGAGTCCACTCCGAGTGTGCTCCCTCCACCGGTGATCCACACGAACAGTTTGGTAGATGCCTAGGTGCTAGCCACGTTCGCTTCTCCAAGCAAACCGAGAGCCTTATCTATGGTCTTCTTGGGTTCAAGAACACTTCTCAAACTCCAAGATAAGATGGCGCCTTTGATCAAGAATGTGGTTCTTGATCTCACACACAACCTCAACTCACAAAACCTAAAACAATTCTAGGGTTTGCGCCACTTTCTCGCTCTAGAAAGATTAGGGTTGTGTTTTCTCTCACAAACTTTCACCAAGACTCAAAACGATTTTGATCTTGTGAACTTTGCTAGCTAAAGTC
>QANZ01011193.1:11141-23800 GCA_003254925.1 Chamaecrista fasciculata
TTTAATTAATAAAACATTTCTATTAATTAAAATAGGCCTATAGGAGGCGCCATCCCCTTTCCCTATTATCCTAATATTAGTGAATTTAATAAATCAATACTTTCTTAACTTTTAGGAAACTTATCTAATTTATTTATTCCTAATATTATAAATAGGAATATAATTATAAATAGCATAATCACATTATCTATTTAATAATTATCATCCATATATATATATTTAAATTTGTCCCACAAATCTAAATATCATATATCTGTAGATATTTATTTAAGACAATATTTCCTGTCCCAGACAGTCAATTATGTCTTAAACGGTGTCACCAATGTGAGCCACGAATTAACCTTAATTCGTGTCCCGAAATGGCATCTTGATCCTGCTCGTGTGTGACCCAGTAGGCCCCACGTGAAGTTGGCAGCAAGTCATCCCTATGACTTACAAGTTGAGAGCGGACTCTAGCAAGCCATCACGACTACCCAAAACACGTGAGTTATCGTTTAAGGCCGAAACAACTTAACCTCAGTACTTCCTTGTCCAATTCCCTTTTTGTCCTACGATATTTCGGTAATGGATCAGGCATGGGAAAGTCATCCAAAATCCATACCTCCAACTTTCTCGATTCCTTGAGTAAGTCCCAATTTCCAGTGTGGCCACACATTCCTTGGACAGACTCATCGAGGGGCCCAGTGAAATATCTCCCATCTCCATGAGGGACAAAATTCTGTCTTGGTCAACCATATTCCTCACCACTGTAATCAATCAAACCCGTACTTAGCCCTTATGGTTACCCTGCTACGAGCAACGTTAGACTAAGCCAAAGTCTGACAACTACAACGCCGGAATGATGAAGACCTCAGGTCTTGAGGGCATCGTGACAAGTGTACCAGGAGAAACTAGCTAATGACTAAAACCATGTAGGATTCTCCGGGTCAAACCAGCAACTCGTAACTCCTTACGTAATTGCACCATGACTCTCGTACCAGCATCTAGTGCATGCATCCCTATGCACCGAGGTCATGCTGGTCTTAGTTCAATTCAAGTTTCCACTCGAATGATCGACCAGGGACAGTTTAGATTAATTATCTTATAATTAATCACGGACTGTTATCACAGTAAACATGCTAATAATGTGATAACCATTAATTTATCTCTATAAATTAATCGATATGTTCACAACATATCTATATGATGATTGGCCCTAGGGCACAATCTCCATCAGTCTCTTCTTCACTTGGTCTCTTATATCTGCATCCACTTTTATCATAACCAAATGGTAGAGGGAAAACAACTTCGAACTAAAAGAAGCAAAGCAGGTGTATCTTACACACACACAAGTAATTTCTAAATTTCCCCATAAGTGCAGTGGTGAAACTTGAAACAACTTTGCTTGCACTTCAATTTTTTAACCTTTTTAGTCTAATCAAAGGCAAGTAATCTACTTTGGGACATAAATACATAACTCTAATTCAATTATTCAAACATGTAACAATACGTCTAATTCTGTACACTTGATTTCATCAGCCAATCTCAATGAGTACTTTATAATCTATGGTTTAACTCATAAGGGAATTCATTAAGGTAAGAAGTTAGCCTCCAAGCCATATATTATGAACAGGGTTGGTTCATCAAACTCAAAAATCAAAATCATGAAAAATCAGCTCTGTAGTCATAAGTTTTTAAACATTTCCATATTGCAGAAAAGAAATACTTCAGCTTAGGCCATTTATATGGGGTTACAGCCAAAAAGAAAGTAAATAACTACACAAATCACCAAAGCAGAATGGTCAAACAGCATAGGTGGGCTTAGCAAATATATGGTTTATTTCCATAGTAGAACAAACTATCTACTACTTATTTTAATACTCACCCTCAAAATTTCCCCCAAAATCAAAGTTCTCTTGTTACAATTTTTCCACATAAAAATTTTACATGCAGAATGAGCAAAGAAATGCAATAACAACTCTGTTGCACTTAAACAACTGCATTTGATGTGACAAAAAAAGAAAAATTGGCACCATGAGTAATATAGATATAAGTAACATATTAATAAATTGTCTAGATATGAGAAAACCTGAAGGAGACGTTTGGCAAATTCAATAGCAACAACTCCAACTTCTATGATAAATGCCCAACACATACAGCCAATACCATCAACTTAAATAAGCTGAGTTATGTAATAAAAAACATAAATAAGCTGTCATCTGCAATACATTGAATGAAATATGGTACATACTATCTCAATAAATAAGACCCAAGATCCTCCAAGTTTCTAATTCATATAAATTACAGTAAACAAGTCTACATGAAATGTTCTACTTCTAGCTAAATCAAGAATAGAAGCAGAAAAATAAGTTAGAGAGACAGAACTTTGATACTTAAAAGTGAGAGAGACAGAATTTTGATACTTAAAAGTGAGAGAAACAGAACTTTGATACTTAAAAATGAGAAACAAAACTTTGATACTTAACACATGCAAATGCAATAGAAAAGGCATGAAAATAAGTTCAAGTAAAAAATTAAATATGCATACAACCAACCAAAATGAGTCTTTACAGTTTACATATGTGAAAATGTGTGAAAAAGAGTTCAAAGAGGCTAGAAAAAATGTCCAAAACGAAGTTAAAACACAATGGGCATTTTAGATAGCAAAAAACACTTGTGAATACAATAGAAAATGTTTAAAAACATGTCCAAAAGGAAGCCAAAATAGAATGGGGATCTTGGACAGCAAAAACACAAGTAAAAACATAAGAAAATGCTTGAAAACATGTCCAAATGGTCATTAGGTCAAAATAGGGTTTCTGATATAAAAACTTCATGGAAAAATGTTGAAACCAACTTATAAGCATGCCAAGCCGGTCATCAAGCCATAGATAAGTTTTAAGAGGTCGTCCTATGAAAATAAAAAAAAAAACAGAAAAATAAAAACATGAGAGAAGATCAATGGAACATGATACAAAATTATTTAAGGCACAAAGACAGATTTTATTTTTTTTGTTTTTTATTGTTCACTTATTGGCAGAAAAGAAGAGAAAAAACATGGTAGTTCCATACATACATACTAATATACCAAAGAAAGAGGGAGCACCTTACAACAATTGAATAAAAAGAAAATGCAAATTTACACCAATAACAACTTGATAATCAAAACAGCGATGACAACACATATATGAAACATATAGGTAGCTCAAAACTAAGAAGCAAGGAGAAGATGGCATCAAACACTTTGTATGCATGCATTCAAGTTCGTTTTCCTTCAATTTTCAACCTTTCATTTGTTAGATTCTTTCTTTGCCTCCTTCACTATTAAGCACTCGTTTGTATGGAGCAAAAACAAGCAAATCACACACCACACCCACTAACGATTGTCTTCACTACAGCGAATCCCATCAATCCTTGTTCAAGAACTAAAACAGAGATATCTGCGTGCCCTTCCTCATTATCACACAATGCTCTCAAGTCTCTTCTCATCATTTTGCATTTAACTAAATATAGAAAAGGCTTTATTATAACAAAATTGATCTCTTACACTTTTTGTCATGAGAATATAAGTATGTGCAAAGCTATACACATTGCTATAATTACATCTAATTTTTCTTGTTCACAATCCCTGACCTATACATCACTACATTTTATTCCATCCGTTCTCCCATTAGGCCATTACCATTTATCATTTTCTTCTAACTTTTCACATACATAAAGTTCTCCTAGATAGATTCAGACAATAGGAGAAGATGGCTCAAAATTCTAGATTTAGTTTTCGAGAGAAAAGAGAAGCAACAAAATCTCATTGGGACATTTTAGCAAACACCTTCCAGGCACAAGTTCGTTTTGCCTTCTCTTCTCAGAAACAGAACATCCTGTTCCCGAAACGCGTCAATGAAAATAAGCAAAGAAAAAGAAAAAAAACGATTACAGATCGGATTTAGGGAAAGAAACACACACACACACAAAGAAATAGAAGCTTGATTGTTCAATTTTCAAAGACCAAGTGTATAAACACACACACACACAAAGAAAAAAAAACATCATAGAAAATCACGTCAGGGAAAGACGAAGACACGATTATCTCAAATTGTAATCGGGAAATGGAAGGAGTAGAAAGGGTGTTAGTGTTACCTGAAAAAGATAGAAGACGATGATGATGATGAAGCGACGAGCGACGAGCGAGAAGCGACGAGCGACAAAGAAGAAGAAGTAGAAGCTTATAGGGTTTCGACGACCGACGAGTCAAAGAGACAGAGAAGAAGCTACAGTGTTTTCTGAAAAAAAAAAAGCAAAAGAGGGAAATGGGCAAAAAAAAAAAAGGGAAGGCTAAAACACTTTAGCGCTTTTTTTTAATATCTCTGACAGAATTGTTTTCTAACGGAAGAGTTCCCTCACTAAATTCCGTCACAGAACATATAACCAGTGCAATCTCGTGTTCACAACGTTTCTGACGGAATTTTGACGGATCAGTGACGGAAAATATTCCGTCAGAAAATTAATGTTTTCTTGTAGTGAAATTTGCTAAGTATCAATTGACCAAATAAAATGTACAATATCCTTTTTGTTAAAAATTGACATAATTAAGGTTTAGGTTAACATTCAAAAGGCATTTTAACATTACAGACAAGACCCCAACTCATGCCCATTTTTATTCGGGCCTAAGCTTGATATGCTTTTAAGGCAAATGTGTCTATTTTTCATTAAAATCATTTTCCCTAGTTTTTAAAAAAGGTCAAAATTTCATTTTGGTCTTTAATATTTACCCTAAATTCTATTTTACCTAATACTTTTTCTTTCTTTTTGATCTTTAAAGTTTCTCAAAGTTTATATTTTGATCCTTGATAAGTTACACAAATGGTCTCTAACTACTGAATATAATTATATATCTTTTGCTTCCGATTTGAATACGATGAAATTAGAGCAACGCATTACTCTTTATAGATTTTTTTTTTCTATTTTTAGTTGGGACCGTTAACAAAGAAGGTCAAATCTAATAGGAAATCGAGTTTGAAAGCACATTGCCTATTTAATGAAGTCTATCATATATCTTTCTCGTTTCAACTCTAAATGCGACAAAATTAGAGTCACAAGTTACTCGTGACAAATTTTTTTTCTATCCATTTAAAGCCATTAGCAAATGAGGTCAAAAATTACATTGAAAGTGAGTTTGGTTAAAATAGTATTACCAATGGTTTAAAAAGTCGAATTGGTCGTTGACCCAAATAATGTCTCGGGTGGTTAGGTCATCGGTTCAACCACTGAGTCTGGGTCAGTAACTGGACCTTTCAAATTAAATATATATATATATATACATATATATCAAATTTAATAAAGAATTTAAAATATACATTTAAAATTATAATTAAAGCTCATGAGGATAATAGTTAATAAATTTTGTGGTATAACAACTGATTAAATTTCTAATTGAAAAATAAAAGAGTATCATGAGCGAAATTATTTTTTAAATGTAAAATAAAATAATATCATGGGTCAAATTAAACTCTAACCTAAACCTAACTTCAAATCTTACCCTAACTCTCTCAATGTTGCCTCTTTCTCTTTTTGCTTGGCCGCCTCTTCATTTTTATTCTGCCTTTCTTAGTGACTTTTCATCTCTTGGTTTTTTCATTTTCTCTCTTAATCTCTCATGGTCTCACCAAGTGGTCCCTCAATCTTGAGTCTCTCACATAGTTTGGCCTCTCATCTCGCTTGAGTCTAAATTGCAAGTGAGGCTTAAAATTTCATTCTCATCGTGCCACCATCGATCCGTCCCATTTTCGTTCTTGGCTAGTCAATCTTCTCTGATTTTTGTTGAATTTGCATCCATCTACTCATTTTTGTGTCAATCTGCTCGGATCCCCTCTTATTTGTGTTGAATGTACTCATATTTGTCCCAATCCACAAAAAAACAAAAATCCTAGATCAACCGAGTTGTGGTTCAACGGTTCTCATCAAACCCGACGAGTCAACTCGGATATTTACCAAGTCTCTTGCAATCCGATCCATAAGGCAGAATCTGATTATACTACTTGCCATTCACTGAGTTCCAGTCTGAACTGGTCGGTCTGATCCGAGTTTCCAATATTTGGTAATTCCAACTTTAAGAGTATTATTTGACTCTTTTTGCTAACAGTTCCAACTGGAGAGAGAAAAAGCTTGTTGAATTAAAAGTAGTAAAACAAAAACCAAAAAATATCTATAGTATTAAAAATAGTACAACTAAAAAGGCTAATGTCGTTGTTTAATAAAGTTATCGTAGTTGTTTAGTGATGTTGTTATTTAATAAAGTTATCTTATAGAAATTAGATCGCACTACTTTATAGAGTTTCTTAAGTGGTGAATTCTCTAGCTCTAGGTTATGACTATGTGCTAGCCTTGCATCATGAACATGGGAAAGTTCCTTGATTTTTTGGCATATTCTTCTACTTCGCACCTTTGCTCGGGAGTGCAAAGTCTTAAGTGTGGGGGATTTGATCAGCCCAAAAGTGAACATGTTATTATTGCTTCTTTTTATATGTTTAAACTAATAATATATTAGAATTAGACCAATTAATATGCTAAGAGCTACACCAAGGTATGACATAATAAAGTGGATAAAATAGGTTAATTAGCGTTTATTTATTGTATTTTATAAATAAGTGCTATTTAATAGGTTTGTCAGTGTTTCAGATATCCTAACAGTGTCGAACCAAAGGGAATCATCTAGAATCAACGAGAAGATACTAAAAATCACAAGATGATCTTGTGCCATCATGTGTGCACCGGCCCAAGTGACGACGCAAGAAGAGACGTAGTCTACAAGAAGATTTGGACGACCGAGACTCAAGATAACAAGATATTAGCAGAATATTCGGTGAATATATTTTTTGCTGTCGTATGTGCCTCCGGCCCAAGTGACGACACAAACCAAATTGTTCCTAAACTTGCGGACCAAGCATGCTACTCAAGCCTATAAATAGAGCTCGACATTCCACATCTCAATTCGTTCAGAAACGTCCCAGCACCTCAACTGGAGGCAGAATAGAATAGAGTAGAGTAGCTATCAATAGGTCTCCTATGATGAGAGCCTAAACGTTCTTTATCCTAGAGGAGAATCTGAAGGAAGCCGGAGTTCTTCATAGTCTAGGGATTTGTAGTTTAATTATGTTTATTTGTTAATTGTTCTTAGATCTAGGTACAATTATATGTTTGGATTGATAGATCAGTACTTTATTAGGGATGAAACTTGATATTCCTGGAGTCTATCTCTTTTACGATTAATAAAGATTGCTTTTTAAACATGTTTACATGGTTGGTTTTACAAAGAGTGTTCTATCTATCTTAGAAAAGTATAGTTATTAGGATCATTCTTTATTGTTCATATTTGTTCATTGTTTCGATACTGCAATAATAAAGATTGCCTTCAAGATCAATGACAAATGCTCATATTCCCCATTATTGGTTGAGTTATCTACCCTAATTCTATATCTTTCACCATTGTTCTCAGTTATTATATTCGTAGTTTCTGGTTAATACCTTTGAATATGGTTCTTTACATAATTAAAGTGACACTTCAATCCCGTATCTTTATGAACTAGGATGGTAGAATTCATGATTATTCTCTAGGATATCTTTACATTATTTGTTCGTTCATCGTTTATATTATTCTTATACTTATCTTTATAGCCTCACATAAGTTCATAGAAATTCATATAAATAATAATTATCTTTAACCACGAAGTTCCGCGAGAGATTTGACATTGAGTTAGCATCTATACTATATTTTAATAAATATAGTAATACTTGCGAGGCTCAAGTATTATTAATTTAATCCCTTTGGCACTTCACGACAAAAGTGCCAGATCATGAAGCATCTAATGTCTAGTTCAACACTTTATGTGTGTAATTGATGTCTTGTTTATATGCTAAATTTTTCTTTCTCTAATTTTATTAGGGTGTTTAACTATACAATAAATATGATTACCTAAAGCATCTAATGTCTAGTTCAACACTTTATGTGTAATTGATGTCTTGTTTATATGCTAAATTTGTCTTTCTCTAATTTTACATGAGTTCTAGTAACACAGTTTAAGACAAAAATGAAGAAAATTCAGACAAACCTTTGTGGAAATATATTACAAGAAGAAAAAAAAAAGAGTATAAATGGTGTTGGAAACTTTATGTTTGTTTGTAGCTTTTGTGAAATATCTTTCAAAGGTTCCAATACTAGGGTAATGGCACAGTTGTTAAAAATTTCAGGAAAGGGAATTAGAGTTTGTACAAAGATTGGAAGAGTGAAATTTGAAGAACTTAAGAAAATAGAGGATCGATGAAGCTGTGTTGAAGAGTGAAAGTTCTAAAACAAAATTTGTACCTCTCCCACCTTTATCTAGTCAATCTGAGAGTCAACCTTCAGTAGAGTTAAGAAAAAGAAGGGCTACATGACCTCCTGTTGATGTCTTCAATACTCAAGCAAGAGAAACACTAGATTATGAGATTGCTAGAATGTTTTACTCTTCAGGATTACCATATCCTTTTTTTTTTGTTTTAGCCAGGTAGGATTACCATATCATTTAGCAACAAATCCCCATGTTGTCAAAGCTTTCTCTTTTGCCGCTAATAATTATATTAGTGGTTGTAATACCCGAGAGTAATAAGGGACTAAAATGTAATATTTAGAAAGTTTTAATAATACAACTAGTAATAATTTGTGAGCATAAATAATATAAGAGGGATTAAAATGAAAGAGAAAGAGTAAAGTGGTGAGAATGTGAGTGTTAAGGAGTGTTTTAAAATAAATTAGAATGTTTGGGGGGTAGAATTATAGTTTTAGCCAATTATTATAGAAGTTATATATATATATGTGTGTGTGTGTGTAAAGAGAGAGGGAAAGATCGAGAAAGAGAACTGAAAGAAAGAAAATAGAAAAGAGAAAGAGAGAGATGCCAAGAGAGAGGAGACGAAGAAGATGCAGAAAAAGAAAGAGGGCAACGAAAAGAGAAGGAGACGAGAGGAGCCATGGAAGATTGAAGATTGGAGCTTGGAAGAGCAACTATAGGTAGGGTTTTCTTCCCTTTCTCCTCATTTCAAACCCTATTTCTCTTTTGGTTTGCCTAGGGTTTCGTCTAGGTTGTTGGGTTTGATGATTTGTTGGTTGTTTATGTGGAATTTGGTTAATTTTGAGTTCATTGTGTATGTATGTGACAAGTATTTGGATTTTAAGTGTTGATTTCAAAGTTAGGGTTTATAAATAGTTTTGGAAATATGTTGAATCATGACTTTGTGAAGATTAAATGTTGTTGTTGTTCTTATTGTTGAGTCTTGGTGCATATTTGCTAAATTAATGATGAGAAAAACACATGTTTGTTGTCTTCCCAGTTTTTAGCCACTTATATTTGCTCTAAAGTAGTAGTTTTTCATGCTCTTGTGTCCCTTTTTGGTTTGGGACTTGTTTGAAAGGAAACTTGTGATGTTTAAGAGGTATTTTGATGAATTAATGTGATGTAAATAATAGCAATTGATAAAATAATTGATAATGATGAATGTGGAATTTATTGTTGAAGAAAGTTTGAGTTGAAAAAGAATATGTGGTTTATGAGTATGTGAAATGAATAGAGAACTATTATGTTTTGAATGGAAACAATATGAGAAAGGTATGTAAATGTGAATGAATAAAAGTAAGTGATAAAGTATAAGAATATAATGGAAATGTTTGATAAAGGTTGGCTATAATTGAATGATAAGGTATATATATATGGTATGATATTATATTGGACACATCATGTGATTGATGTGGGTCATGTTCGCCGAGGGGTGAGTCCCTCCCCGTTACTCGTGATGGGTATTTCGGGTAATGTCCATGGTGGATTCCAGGGTCAGCCTAAGTGTGGATTCCTTAGGTGACAGGATGCTTTGTATTGTGCGCACACCAGGAGACATTCCGGAACCCTAGGTCTTGATGACCATTATTTTGTGAACTTGACGTTGGTGCTGGTTACCAATTACGATAATGGTTGACACGGTTTGTCACCACCAGCGTTATGATAGTATTATTATTATGATACGATAATATAAGTTATAACGTTATCTTGTGGTTGTGCTGGTTTCCTATATAGTGGTACTGGGGCCCTATATGGATGTTGGGTTGACACGTGAGTCCCTGCTTGTTGCCCAGTTGTGTATGCATAGTTTGTATTGTTATAAGTTATCGTGTTTGGATAGAACTGTTAATTGTTGTTAAATAAAGATTAAATTATTAGTATTATGTTTGTTGATTAAATGTTAGTAGGCATGGTAATATGTTTAGTAATGCATGTGTAAACTCTGTTAGAAGTTTGTGTTTGAGTGGAGACCGTGGTTTAAGTAAAGGGACTTGAACCCTACTGAGAATCTCCCCAGATTCTCACCCAACAACCCTTCAGTGTTTTAGTGCAGGTTTCATGTTCATTGAGTTCGAGCTGGAAGCTGATCAGGAGAAGTTAGTTAGTTAGTTTTAGCTATCTGTTATCTTATTTAGGCCTTGTGTGGCTTTAGTTGAGACAGAGCCTCATGTAATTGTTTTTTTCTTTAATTTTTGGGCCTTGTAACGCTTGTAAATCGTATTTTTAGTATAGAATTAACCTTTGTTAGATTAGGATGTTACAGTGGCTATGTTCCTCTAGATTACACTAAGTTGGGAACAACTTTGCTTGAAAAAGAGAGAGATCATGTGGAAAAGTTATTAGAACCATTAAAAAGTGGTAAGTACGGTAAGTGATGGGTATAGTGATCCACAAAGGAGGCCGATTATTAATTTTATCGTTGTGATACAAAGTGGACCAATGTTTTTAAAAGCCATAGATTGCTCAGATCAAATAAACAATAAAGACTATATTGCTGAAAGAAGGCGAGACGTGATTACTAGAGTTGGTATTTTAAATGTGGTGCAAATTGTGACTGATAATGCACCGGTTTGTAGAGCAGCTGGATCAATTATTGAAGATGAATTTCCAACAATTTATTGGACTCCTTGTGTTGTTCATACACTTTGTCTTGCATTGAACAATATTTGTGCAGCTAAATATTCATAGAGAAATAGTTTAGTCTATGAAGAGTGTTCCTGGATTACTCAAATTGCAAATGATGTTTCTCTGATAAAAAACTTCATTGTAAATCATCATATGAGTTTGTCCATCATATGAGTTTGTCTCATAAAAAACTTCATTGTAAATCATAAAGATTGAGCCACGTCAGTACTTTTTTTTAAAACTTGACGGAAAATAACCACAGGGTACCAAATTGCTAACGACGTAAACCTCAAGGTACCAAAGTGTCAAATTTTGTCTTTCAGGGAACCAAAGTGGATCCGGCCCTTACCACAGGGTATCAAAATGCATTTTACCAAAATTATAATATATATATATCTATGTGTGTCTGTGTGTATGTGTCATGTCCTGTAAAAATTAAGAGTTTAGCGTGTTGACGTGTCCATGTCATGTCTAGTGTTTGTGCTTCTTAAGATATGACCAACTTTGCTCATTTGTGATGGAGATTGTGCCCTAGGGCCAATAATTTTGTGTAAAATGTTGTGAACATATTATTAATTTATTGAAGATAAATTAATGTGTTATCATGTTATTAGCATGTTTACTATGATAACATCCATGATTAATTATGAGATAGTTAATCTAAATTTGTCCCTGGTCGATTATTTTTGTGGGAACAAAAATGAACTAAGACCAGCATGACCTCGGTGCATGAGATGCATGCACTAGATGCTGGGACGAGGGTCATGGTGTAATTACGTAAGGTGGTTACGAGTTGCTGGACTGACCCGAAGAGTCCTGCATGGGTTTAGTCATCATCTTGCCTCTCCTTGTACACCTGTAGCAATGCCTTAGACCTGAGGTCATCATTATTCCGGCGTTGCAGTTGTCAGACTTTGGCTTAGTCTAACGCTGCCCGTAACAGGGTAGCCATAAGGGCTAAGTACGGGTTTGGTTGATTGTCGTGCTGAGGAATGTGGATTGACCAAGATGGGTTTTTGATCCTCATTAGATGGGAGATATCTAATTGGCGCCCTCATGTGTCTGTCCAAGGAAAGGAGTGGTCACTCAGTAAATTGGGACTTACTCAGGAAATCGAGAAATTTGAGGTTTGGATTATGGATGACTTTCCTGTGCCTAATCCATGACCAAGATATCGTAGGACAATAGGTGTTGGGAATTGTAGGCGCCTAACGCAGCGGAAGCAAAAATAAAATTAAAAATAAAACACGCTAGGCGTGTCCAAGGAGCCCACTCCTAGCGTTCTCCCTCTGTCAGTAATCCACACGAACAGTTTCTTTGAACACCGAGGTGCTAGCCTCCAATTCTTTTCTCCAAAAGAATTCCGGGACCAATCTACAGACCTCCGATTCCAAGAACTCTTCTTGAATCAGTGATAGAGGTGGCGCTTAGAAGAATCCCCCCACAAGAACTCCTTCTTGCCTATTCTTCTATCAAAACCCTAATTAAGGAGCAAAGTCGAAATCCCTCTCTAACTCTTAGAGAAAGTCGACTTTCTCTCTAATGTGTGCAAAGGAGTTTTTCTCTCTCTAACTCTTAGGAGGAAAAACAAACTAGGGTTTTAGTGTGTCACCCATGAGGCAAGTCGACTTGCCTAGGTATATATAGGGAGATATTTTGGTGATTTAAATATTCCTAAAATAAAGATAT
>QANZ01011193.1:30424-68381 GCA_003254925.1 Chamaecrista fasciculata
AATTAAGACAAGACATAATGTCCCAGACATTTCCTCTGTGTCTTAAATCGTGTCACTCGCGTGACCCACGAATTAACCCTAATTCGTGTCCCATTCAAATGGTGTTCAGTTCCTGCTCGTGTGTGACCCAGCAGGCCCCACGTGAAGTTGGCAGTAGGGCATCCCCATGACCTACAAGCTGTGAGCGGACTCTAGCAAGCCATCACAACTACCCAAAACACGTGAGTTATCGGTTTTTACCAAAATCGACTTAACCATAGTACCTCCATGGCACCGACCCTATTGTTATGCGATATCCTGGTTATGGACCAGGCACAGGAAAGTCATCCATGATCCAAACCTTTACTTTCTCGATCTCCTTGAGTAAGTTCCAATATCTAGCATGGCCATGCATTTTCTTGGACAGACTCATCGAGGGCGCCAGTAAGATATCTCCCAATTTAATGGGGAACAGAATCCCAATTTTGGTCAGTCCACATTCCTCAGCACGGCAATCAACCAAACCCGTACTTAGCCCTTATGACTACCCTGTTACGGGCAGCGTTAGACTAAGCCAAAGTTTGACAACTGCAACGCCGGAATAATGATGACCTCAGGTCTAAGGCGTCGTGACAGGTGTACAGGAGAGGCAAGCTGATGACTAAACCCATGCAGGACTCTCCGGGTCATGTCCAGCAACTCGTAACCACCTTACGTAATTGCACCATGACTCTCGTCCCAGCATCTAGTGCGTGCATCTCATGCACCGAGGTCATGCTGGTCTTAGTTCATTTCAAGTTCCCACTTGAATGAGCGACCATGGACAATTTAGATTAATTATCTCATAATTAATCACGGACTGTTATCATAGTAAACATGCTAATAATATGATAACCATTAATTTATCTCCATAAATTAATTGATATGTTCACAACATATCTATAAAATGATTGGCCCTAGGGCACAATCTCCAACAATAGGGTCTCTGACAAGGAGGTACTAAGGTTAAGTCGGTTTTGGTAAAAACGATAACTCACGTGTTTTGGGTAGTCGTGATGGCTTGCTAGAGTCCGCTCACAACTTGTAGGTCATGGAGATGACTTGCTGCCTACTTCACGTGGGGCCTGCTGTGTCACACATGAGCAGGACCAGGACACCGCTTAAAGGGACACGAATTAGGGTTACTTCGTGGGTCACTCCGTGGCACAATTTAAGACATAGCAAAATGTCTGAGCCATTAAGTCTTGTCTTAAATAATCTACAGTTGTGAAATATTTAAATTTATGGGACAAGTTTAAATATAATAATTGTTAAATGATTAATAGGGATTAATTATTTACAATTAAAATATTAGGGAAAAATAAATCAGATAAGGTTCCTAAAAGTTAGAAGATTATTGATTTATAAAGTTCCCCAATATTATTTTGAGGGTGGCGCCTCATGTGTTATATTTGGATTAATAAAATTGTTTTATTAATTTAAATAATAAGTTTGAATTCAAAAGATTTTGATGGAGATATCAAAAGATTTGATTCAAATAGATTTGGTGAGATCTCAACTCAGTATCTTTGGAGAATCATGAATTCCTAATTGTTAGGAATGTTTTTAATTTATAAAATTCCAAGATAAATAGGGGAGATAGGCGCATTGTTCTTGTGGGTCCCATGGGAAGATTTGATCTTCCATTTGATTCTCAGAGATTACATTTTGAATTTAAATTGAAATATTACGGTAATATTTTAATTGTAAATTCAAGTCCTAAAATAATTATATTATCAGAATATCATGATTTTAGGAAATAATAAATCACCAAAATTATAATTATATATGGGGAGCAAGTCGACTTGCCCCCTAAGCAAGTCTAACCCTAGCTCACTTTGTGATTTTCTTCCTGCTTGTAGAGAGAGAGTTAAAATCGACCTTTGCACCTAGAGAGAGAAAAGTCGATTTTTCTAAGAGTTAGAAAGAATCCACTTGGCTCCAAAAACTAGGGTTTGTGAGAATAGAGAATTTCAAGAAGGTGTTCTTGTGGGGCTTCTCTATTGCGCCACCTTGTTGCTGAATCAAGAAGGAGTTCTTGAGTTCATACATTGTAGATTGGTCCCTGGTTCTTTTGGAGAAATGAACGGAAGGCTAGCACCTTGGTGCCCAAGAAACCGTTCGTGTGGATTACCGGTAGAGGGACAACGCTGAGAGTGGACTCCTTGCACACGCCTCGTACAACCAGCCGATTGAAACTCGTGAGGTATACCACTATCTAAAAGTTTTAAATTCTGCTAGCGGATCCGTTCGGGAATTCTAGGACTAGGCGCTTTATTTTAATTTTACTTTTCTGCTTCCGCTGCGTTTGGCGCCTAGGATTCCCGACAATTTGACTATGAAACAAGTGGCCCAATTTGACGTTATATACTGACGGCTCCAACTGAACAAATAATAGACTAATTAAGAGTAACATGTAGCTCGAACTTGTCGCAATCAGACCTGAAATGAGGGAGATATAGCAAAATTCAATCCTTGGGACTAAAGAGTGAAACTTTTAAGAAAGATTTAGAACAAAAATTGAAAGTAAAAAAAATAAAGGGCTAGATTGTAATTTATCTCGAAGATAAGAGATCAAAATTACACTTTAACCTTATATATGATGTCAATTGTGAGGTTGTTGGTGTATTGGAACTACTTTACTATTCCTTATTTATGGTGTTAATTTTCATCTGACCAAGAACATGACTTATCACAAGAATATTTTTTTTAGGTCAAAGTGCAAATCAAATCCTATATCTTTTGCTCAGTTCCCAATTTGATCCATATCTTTTATTGTTGCACTTTTGGTCGCATGTCTTTGGGTCAATTGCATAATTGGTCTTATATCTTTGATCTAGAAGCAAAAGTAGTTTCATATCTTTGCAAAAGGGTCAACTAACCATTGATCCAAGGTTGTTAAAATCGCGATTTAACTCATAAAATCATTATAATCGTAATGTTACCTGCCCCCCTGTTGGAGATTGTGCCCTAGGGCCAATCGTTTTATGTAAATATGTTGTGAACATATATTATTAATTTATGGAAGATAAATTAATGTGTTATCATGTTATTAGCATGTTTACTATGATAACATCCATGATTAATTATGAGATAGTTAATCTAAATTTATCCCGGGACGATTATTTTTGTGTGAACAAAAATGAACTAAGACCAGCATGACCTCGGTGCATGAGATGCATGCACTAGATGCTGGGACGAGAGTCATGGTGCAATTATGTAAGGTGGTTACGAGTTGCTGGACTGACCCAGAGAGTCCTGCATGGGTTTAGTCATCAGCTTGCCTCTCCTTGTACGCCTGTAGCGATGCCTTAGACCTGAGGTCATCATTATTCCGGCGTTGTAGTTGTCAGACTTTGGCTTAGTCTAACGCTGCTCGTAACAGGGTAGCCATAAGGGCTAAGTACGGGTCCGGTTGATTGCCATGCTGTGGAATGTGGATTGGCCAAAATGGGATTTTGTCCCTCATTAGATGAGAGATATCTAACTGGCGCCCTCGATGAGTCTGTCCAGGAAAAGGAGTGGCCACTCAAGAATTGGGACTTACTCAGGGAATCGAGAAAGTTGTGGTTTGGATTATGGATGACTTTCCTGTGCCTAGTCCATGACCAAGATATAGTAGGACAATAGGATCTTTGACACGGAGTTACTGAGGTTAAGTCGTTTTAGTAAAACCGATAACTCACGTGTTTTGGGTAGTTGTGATGGCTTGCTAGAGTCCGCTCACGACTTGTAGGTCATGGGGATGACCTGCTGCCAACTTCACGTGGGGCCTGCTGGGTCACACACGAGCAGGAACAGAACACCAATTGAAAGGGACACGAATTAGGGTTAATTCGTGGGTCACCCAGGTGACACGATTTAAGACACAGAGGAAATGTCTGGGACATTATGTCTTGTCTTAATTGATCTACAGATGTGAAATATTTAGATTTGTGAGAGAAATTTAAATATAATAATTGTTTATTAATTAATGGAGATTAATTATTTACCATTAAAATATTAAGAAAATAATTCATATAATGTTCCTAAGAGTTAGGAAATTATTGAATTATAAAATTCCTAAATAAAAGATGAGGGTGGCGCCTCTTATGAATTTTTTGGATAAATAAAATAGTTTTATTAATTCAAATAATAAGTTTGAATTCAAAAGATTTGATGGAGATTTCAAAAGATTTGAATTCAAAAGATTTGGTGAAGATCTCATCTCAGAATCTTTGGTAAATAAAAAATAAGGAAAGTTTTTTATTTATAAAAATCCAAGGAAAAGGGGAGAGGGAGATGGCGCATGAAGGTGGGTCCCAATGAGAGATTTGATCTCTCATTTGATTCTCCAAGATTGCAATTTGAATTTAAATTAAAATATTAAGGTAATATTTTAATTATAAATTCAAGTCTTAAAATAATTATATTATCAAAATATCTTTATTTTAGGAATAATTAAATTACCAAATTTTGACTATATATATATGGGCAAGTCGACTTGAACCATAATGCTGAACAAGCAATTTTGCAACCCTAATTTGATTTTCTTCCTAAGAGTTAGAGAGAGAAAATATTCCTTTGCACCCAAGAGAGAAAGTCGACTTTCTCTAAGAGTTAGGGAAATTCGACCAAACTCTATAATTAGGGTTTGTGAGAGAAGAATAGGCAAGAAGGAGTTCTTGTGGGGGGATTCTTCTAAGCGCCACCTCAATTGCTGTTTCAAGAAGGAGTTCTTGAGTTTAGAATCTGTAGATTGGTCCCTAGTTCTTTTGGAGAAAAGAACTGAAGGCTAGCACCTTGGTGTTCAAAGAAATTGTTCGTGTGGATTACTGGAAGAGGGAGAACGCTGGGAGTGGGCTCCTTGGACTCGCCTTGTTCAACCATCAGATTGAAACTCGTGAGGTATAACACTAACCAAAAGTTTTAAATTCTGCTAGCGGATCCGTTCGGGAATTCTAGGACCTAGGCGTTTTATTTTTATCGTTTTATTTTTGCTTCCGCTGCTTTAGGCGCCTAGGATTCCCAACACACCCCCCCCCCCAAAACGCTTCACATCGGTCTTACAACCATTTGAGGCTTAAACTCGGTCAAACTTGATTAAAATTGCTAGTTTGAACCTATTTAAAGAGTTTCACTCAGTGAATGTTTATGAGATGAAATTTGGCTCAAAAAAACTTGAAACTCAGTCCTCAGTCTTGGCTAAAACCACTCAACCCAAAAGCCAATTCATACTTCACTAAAATAATCCCTAACCTAATCAAAAAGATAGGTTGGACAATCTTGTTGCTGCACTAGGGAGTGGAAACTCCGACCACAACAACCGACGACCATCGTTCACTTCTGGCCTTCGTTATCGGCTTGTCTTCTGATGAACCTGGTTTTGGCCGGAGGGCATTACCTGGTTCGATGAAGCAACCCTGGGTCAAAAGTCGCCTGCAAGTTAATGAATGCACAGGGATGCCCTGCGATTCACCTCCGATGCTTAAGTCAGTAAAGGGTTGGAGAGCGATAATAAGTGCAAATGGCAATAGTGCGTACCTTTTTCCAGTTGAGGAGCTGCCCTTTTATACTGGTGAAATGAGATCTTTCTGACCTAGATATGGTCGACTGTGATCTTAACTGATTTGGCAAAATCAGTTGTGATCTTGGTGGAAATCTTAACTGATCGTTATCCTAGCAGATCTGTCAGTTAAGATACGGGAATAAGTTGTTATTTAATAGAGGACTCTTATGGAGATTAGTCTCTTCTTGGTTCCTGATTGTCGTACCAACGCCTTCTTCTGTGTCTTCTTGTGAACGCCTGGTTGTTGGCGTTCTCGACCGGCGTAGGTCATTTGGTGCCTTATCCAAGCTAGGACTCTTTCTGTGGACGCCTAGCTGATGGCGTTCTCGACTGTCATGAGATGCTTGGTTCTGTGGACGCCTAGCTGTTGGCGTTCTCGACTGTCATGAGAGGCTTGGTGCCTTACTCGTGTAGGGATCTTTTGGCGTTCTTGCCCAAGGGATTCCTTTAATGAGCCTTGAACGCCTATGGTTTAGGTCTTCTAGGCTTCGAGTCACTAGGCCTATTATCACTAGTCCCAACGAAAGGAGTGGAGCTCTGTCCCCACCAGTGGAGTCCCTACCAAGGGCGTTGGCACCATATGTTGAGTATTTTATCCCTAAGGCGTTTCTTGTGTGGGCGCCACTCCGAGTGGCGTTGATTGATATTAACGCCAGCTGACCCTGTCTTTTCACATCCCTTGCTGTCGTTTCAAGTTCTTGTGTCAGGTTCATAGTGGCCACGTGCCACTACACGATTCGCTTATCCTTCATCATGATGGCGAGTCGTGGCCCGAGGGGGGCGCATTTAATGCGGCGCTTCGATTTTCGTGATAATTTCAAAAAACCGCCATTTCTCCTTCTTTTCTCCCTCACAAAACATTTCGTGCTTTTCAAACTTCTTTCTTTTCCAAGTTTTCTCTGTGTTTTCGAGTTTTCCGGATTGATCTGTTTCCTTCATTCTCCTACTGTATCGTTGCTGCTGCTTTGCTTTTCTTCGTCAAGTGTGTTCGAGATTTACCTTGTAAGTGATTAATCGGTTCCCTTTCGTCACTCCCCTTTCTTTTGATATTTTGAGCTTCTGGGTTTGGCTCAATGTCTGTTTACATTGTTCTTCAGTTTCTTTCAGACTTTGCTTCGTGAGTTCCTTCGACTACTTTGGTATTCATGGATTTCAAAAAAAGTAAGTTCTTCTCCTTCCGAAACTTTTACTGCCTTTTTGTTTCATGTTACTTGTCATTCTGGGTTGGGTTTATGGTCTGGTGATCAACCATAATTTGCCAAGGGTTTTCCTCCCCCTTTTTTGCTGGTGGATGGAGATACAATCTCCGAGAAATGTACTGAACTGGTCCCTATTTCCACAGCTACTGGAAACAAGGTGGTTCCTGAGTCGTCAGCGCCTGTGGCGTCAGTGCCGACGAGGGTCGCTTCTCCCATTGAAAGGGTTGGCGGTGATGCCGTGGACTCCTATTCTTCGACTTCCACGGAGATTCGAGAGATGTTGTCGTGACACGGGAGAGGAGCGTTCAATGGTTCTAGCTGCTGCTCCGATTTGGGCGTGTTGGGAAATCACAAAGGGAGCGCAGCGGAAGAAAATAAAAATTTGGACTAAAACGCAAATAAAACTAAAAGCTATCTCTGTGATTCCTTCAAGGATCCACTAACTATGTTTATACTAAGCAAGAAAAGATGTTTACCTAGTTTTGATCGGTGACTTATCGTATTCGCGAATTTGAGAAGTCCACAGAGTGTCCTTCCTCTACCAGTAATCCACACGAGCAGTTTGGCAGATGCCTAGGTGCTAGCCTCCTTCACTTCTTCCCAAGTGAATACGGGAACTCTATCTATGATTCTTGAATAATCAAGAACTGTTCTTGATTATCAAGATTGATTGGGAAGTACTAATATTATCAGGTGCAGGTCCAATTCTCTTTCTTCAAGAAAATCGACTCACTCTCATAATATTAGGACTAGGCGATTTTTCACTCTCTATAGATGCTCTAGGCGAAATTCTTGGTCTGACCAAGAATTGATCTGTGTTGTGAGTTATCTCTGAGATAGGCGCCTAGTGCCTCTATTTATAGTGTTCTCATTCCTAGTTTTAGGGAATCCTAATCCAATTAGGATATCTCTAAGATATGGGATATCTTTTAGATATCTCAAAATATCTTTTGATTTATAATATTAAACTTAATATTATAATTCAAAAATAAAGGCCCAATTCGAATTTGACCTATCCTAGATCAAATCTTGGATCAAATCTTAATTTGCTCAAATCCTATTGGTTGGAATGAGTCATGAGATTTTGATTTTATAATTTAAATATTACTTTAATAATTAAATATAAAAATCGACTTTAGCCTAGACCCAAACTCTAAAATGCAAGATCAAATCTTCCATCCCAAGAAAGGGGGTAGGCGAAATTCTCATGGAGTTTTTGGAGGAATTTTATAACAACCCAAACTCCTTAGGTAGTTATAACTAATTCCTAACAATTTTGAATAAAAGAATTACCTTAATATCTTTTAATTCAAATCCTATATCTTTTCCAAAAGATATTTATCTTATCTTTATTTAATTAATAAAAACAATTTCTATTAATAAAAACAAAGATAATGAGGCGCCACCCTCATCCTTTTATTTCCCAATTTTAGTGAATTTAATAAATCAATAATTCCCTAATTTTTAGGAAACTTATTTAATTTATTTATTCACTAATATTTTAATTGTAAAACTATTTAACAATTAATTTAAATTTAAATTTGTCCAACAAATTTAAAACCTTAATCATAGATATTTATTTAAGACAAGATTTAATGTCCTAAGACATTTAACTATGTCCTAAATTGTGTCACCTAAGTGACTCACGAATTAACCCTAATTCGTGTCCCAAAAATTAGCATCTTGATCCTGCTCATGTGTGACCCAGCAGGCCTCACGTGAAGTTGGCAGCAAGTCATCTTATGACTCACAAGTCGTGAGCGGACTCTAGCAAGCCATCACGACTACCCAAAACACGGGAGTTATCGCTTTAACGTTTTAACGATTTAACCTAAATACCACCTTGTCATAATTCCTATTGTCTCACGATATTTTGGTCATGGATCAGGCACGGGAATGTCATCCAAAATCCAAACCACAACTTTCTCGATTTCCTGAGTTAGTCCCAATTCCCAGCGTGGCCACGCATTTCTTGGACAGACTCATCGAGGGCGCCAGTTAAATATCTCTCATCTTAAATGAGGGACAAAATCCCATCTTGGTCAACCACATTCCTTTGCACGGTAATCAACCAAACCCGTACCTAGCCTGTATGGCTACCCTGCTACGGGTAACGTTGGACTAGGCCAAAGTTTGACAACTACAATGCCGGAATAGTCAAGACCTCAGGTCTAAGGCTATCGTGACAGGTGTACAGGAGAGGCTCGCTTATGACTAAACCCATGCAGGACTCTCCGGGTCGGTCCAGGAATTTTGTAACCCTTACAAAATTGCACCATGGCTCTCGAGAAGCATCTAGTGCATGTATCTCTATACACCGAGGTCATGCTGGTCTTAGTTCATTTACGTTCCCACGTGAATGATCGACCAGGGACAGTTTTAGATTAATTATCTTATAATTAATCAGGGACGCTATCATAGTAAACATGCTAATAATATGATAACAACATAATTTATCTCTATAAATTAATCAAAAATACATATGTTCAAATAACACATAAATAAAATGATTGGCCTTAGGGCACAATCTCCATCACCTGGATGGGAGGCGTCCCAATCTGATCAGGTTTTCGATTTCATCCTTCAAGACAATGCACTCATCTGTTGTATGTCCTTCTGTTCTATGATACCTACAGTATTTGCTGGTATCAACGTTTCTCCCTGCTCTCCTAGGGCGGTCAGGAAGCCTTGGTAGCAGATCTGTGTTGCAGATTTCTCTGAACACCTCTGATTGAGACACAGCGAGGACAGTGTAGACAGCATGCCTTCCCCTGGGTGGGGATCGTGGACGCCGGGAATACTCCCTTCCTTTTGATGCTTGGGTGCCACCAGCTTTTTCCGAGTTTTTACCATATGGCTTTCTAGTGTCTGGTTCGATCCTTGCGAAGCTTACTCGCTGGGTTTTGTCTAAGTCTTCCTTCGTTATGAACTCCTCAACCATTGAGAGGAGCTCTCCAACAGATCTGGGAGCCTTGTGTGTAAGCTCCTTATGTGCATGGCCTGGTCTGATTCCTGCCAGGAATGAGTATACTGCGATCTTGTCGTCCACTTCTTTGATACTCAGCAGAGTTTTGTTAAACTTTGCCAAGTAATCTCGCAGTGATTCTCCCTTGTTCTGTCTGATGTCGGTCAAGACCGCCATAGGCTGCTTGTATACTTTGCTGGTGGCGAATCATTTCTTAAACATTTCCTCGAGGTCTTTAAAGCAATGTACTGAGCCCGCCGGGAGTTTGGAGAACCAATCCAGAGCTGGTCCTTCCAAAGTTATTGGGAACAGCTTGCATCGTTGAGGATCTCCTAAGTTGGAGATATTCATGGCGGCCTTGAAACTGAGTAAATGATCCTCTGGGTCTTTCTCCCCTGTATAGGGCGTCAGCTTCATGGGCATCTTGTAGTTCCTGTCCAGTTCAACAACTTGCACGTGAGGGGCAAATATTCCCTCAGCCAGTGGGGGCGTCATGGCCGGGGGCGCCGAATTGGGTGGAGGCGCCAATTCTGGCGCTGGTGCCTGGACGTTCATAGGCTGGTACATTCCAGCGGATCTTCCATAAGGTGCCGACTCTGGCGCTGGTGCTGAGGCGCTCATGGGCTGGTACATTCAAGCGGTCCTTCCATAAGGCGCCGATTCTGGCGCGTGTGCTTGGGCGCTCACGGGCTGGTACATTCCAGCGGATCCTCCATAGACGCCATATCCAGGGTAATATTGGGGATAATACCCCTGTGGGTAATAGTAGCCCTGAGGTGGATAAGAGTAAGCGCCCACCCAAGTTTGCTGCTGGGTAAGCTGAGTAGTTTGGCCAGGAGCCTGCTGTTGAGCTGCCACCTGGACAGGTGATGGGTTATTCATGGGAGTTTGCTGTTCTTGGTCTCCTGGGTTTTCTTCTTGTGGTATGGGCTCTGGGTTAGCCTCCTCAGCAACTTGCTTTTCCCTGCCCATTATCAGATCACGGATGTCCTTGCGGAGTGCTTCCATCTCGATGTGCATGTAAGCCTTCAGTACAGCAATCTTGTCTTCCGCTGTTATGGTGATTTGCCCCACAGTCGCTGGGTTGGGCAGCGTGGGGGCTTCCTGGATGGTAGGAAATCCTGGGGGAGGAGCAAGCGTCGAATCCTGTGCGGATTGAGCCACTGAACCTCCTGAAGCGTGTTGATCAGTTGGAGTGGATGTCACCTTGCCAATTTCTGTAGATGTCATCTGTTTCTCTAGTTCGATGAAGCACACAAGTTAGATATAACAAAAAATACTGGAAAACATGTATATGATCCAACCTTATCGTTCAGGTATCCAAAGAAAAATTTAAACTAAAATCAACACTTGAGCAAATTAAATCTGGACTTTGAATAAAAAGTCCCCACAGTCGGCGCAAGTGATGAACCTGGTTTTGGCCGGAGGGCATTACCTGGTTCGATGAAGCAACTCTGGGTCAAAAGTCGCCTGCAAGTTAATGAATGCACAGGGATGCCCTGCGATTCACCTCCGATGCTTAAGTCAGTAAAGGGTTGGAGAGCGATAATAAGTGCAAATGGCAATAGTGCTTACCTTTTTCCAGTAGAGGAGCTGCCCTTTTATACTGGTGAAATGAGATCTTTCTGACCTAGATATGGTCGACTGTGATCTTAACTGATTTGGAAAAATCAGTTGTGATCTTGGTGGAAATCTTAACTGATCGTTATCCTAGCAGATCTGTCAGTTAAGATACAGGAATAAGTTGTTATTTAATAGAGGACTCGTATGGAGATTAGTCTCTTCTTGGTTCCTGATTGTCGTAGTAACGCCTTCTTCTGTGTCTTCTTGTGAACGCCTGGTTTGTTGGCGTTCTCGACCGGCGTAGGTCATTTGGTGCCTTATCCAAGCTAGGACTCTTTCTGTGGACGCCTAGCTGATGGCGTTCTCGACTGTCATGAGATGCTTGGTTCTGTGGACGCCTAGCTGTTGGCGTTCTCGACTGTCATGAGAGGCTTGGTGCCTTACTCGTGTAGGGATCTTTTGGCGTTCTTGCCCAAGGGATTCCTTTAATGAGCCTTGAACGCCTATGGTCTAGGTCTTCTAGGCTTCGAGTCACTAGGCCTATTATCATCTTCGACGTTGTTCACGGCACGATTGAAGAATCCAAGTGGGAAGTTTAGGAGTTTCTCGCGGGGGGTGGTGAGTGGCAAGATATTAAATCATGGCCCAGAGAATGAGGTTTTTTTTTTGAGACAAAGTATGAGTCTTTGTTTTAATTTTTATGTAATTATTTTATATTGTCAATTTTTTATATTGTTAATTTTTTAGAGTTATCTTAATGTTAGATATTTAATTTTTTGTTATTTTGACCAATGGATATTGAATTTGAATATTTATAAAAAACTTTATGTATTTAAATTTAGGGTAAATTACACTTTGGTACCCTGTAGTTTGACCCTATTTCACTTTGGTACCATGTGGTTTGAAACTTGACACTTTGGTACCCTGTGGTATTCTCCATTAACACTTTGGTACCCTTTGGAGCCATTTTGTAATTTTAACCATAATAAATTTTACAAAAATTACATATTGACCCCAAAAAAATTTTAAATTTTTTATTTTAGTCCCTATATAATATGTATCCAGGGACCTATTTGTAATTTTTTGAAAATTTTTTGGGTCAATATGTAATTTTTGCAAAATCTGTTATAGCTAAAATTACAAAATAGCTCCAAAGGGTACCAAAGTGTTAATGGAGAATACCACAGGGTACCAAAGTGTCAAGTTTCAAACCACAAGGTACCAAAGTGAAATTGGGTCAAACTACAGGGTACCAAAGTGTAATTTACCCTTAAATTTATTAAGTGAAATATATATAATTTAAAAATTTTATCATTTATAAATGAGTAAACTCTTACGATTTTACGATACCATTTTATCTCCCCTTTTCGATTTTACCTGAATTCTCGATTTTGACAACCTTGGACTGATCCTTTTACAAAGATATAAGACCATTTCTGTAACTTGACCTGTTGGGATATAGGTCCACCCTTGGTGGATTGGACCCGGTCAAATATCCATATAATAATTAACTATTATTATTAAGTGGATTGATTAATTAATTTAATTGATTAATTGATATTGTAGGGATCATGAAGGTGGTTGAGATTTATAGGAAATATCTATCAGAATCTTTTTTAATATTCTAGAATAGATATTTTGTTTTATTAAATCTCACTAATTGTTTTTTAATTATTATTAAAAAAACAAATTTAGCAAAAACCAACAAACACACACGATTTTGCTTTGCTAAAATGTGGGCTTCCAAAACGTGGGAGTGCATATGTGGGAAGAAAATTCATATTTGCGGTGTGTGGCAAAGTTTTGGCTAGTCCATGATTTTTGACATCAATTTCTATCTCTAGCCTGCATCTCTCTTTCTCTCAAAGTGTGTATTTGTTGTGTTTCGTGGATTTGAGTTCGTCACTGCGACCGGATCTCCGTGTGGCAATTTGGTATCGTCAATCCATGTATGCTCGAAATACTTTCAATGGTATCAGAGCATGGTTTCATTTTTTATCCGACATGGTTGCCATGAACATGAATATGTGTATGTTATGTTTTGCATTTTTTATTTTCTCGTTTTTTGCAATCTATTTGCTGCTCCTCTACTCCCATGTATGTAGATAAATTATAGAATCATGACCAAGATATTTTGATTCCGAATGCATAATGTGGGACGACATTCCAGTGTTGAAATCATTTTTATTTTGTATATACGTTGAATTTTCGAGTTCTCGAAAGTGCATTTTTTTACTCTTAAAATTATACCAATGCGTAAAGCACAAAAAAACAAAAAATTTGACATAAAATTTGCGCAAAACGGAGATCAGATGAGAAAATTATGGCTGTCTGAAGTTTCTAAAACAAATCGGATTTGCGTTAGACAAAGCGACTGGCTGGAGGTTGAAGAAGATCAAAACGACCTCGTTTCGGTCCTTCACAATAAAAAAAAGTGGACTGGTTTTGGTTTGGTTGGACCGGTTCGGTCCAGGCCCAACAACAAAAAAAACTTTTCATATTTATTTAAAAAAATAAAAGGTTAAAGTGCACTTTTGGTCCCTTAACGTTGGCAAAGGTTTCAATTTGGTCCCATAACTTTGGCAAAGGTCTCAATTTGATCCCATAACTTTTTCGTTGCAATTTGGTCCCATAACTTTTAAAAACGTCTCACCGTTGGTCCCAATACTGATTTCCATCCATTATCTGCCGCTAAAGATGATCTGACATACTTAGTTGGATGATGATGTGGCAAATATGGGTGAAGTTATGGGACGGATGGAAATCAGCTTGAGACCAACAGTGAGATGTTTTTAGAAGTTATGGGACTAAAATTGCAACAACAAAAGTTATGGACCAAATTGAGACCTTTGCCAAAGTTGTGGGACCAAAATTGCAACAAAAAAAGTTATGGGACCAAATTGAAACCTTTGTCAAAGTTATAGGCATTGGAAGCCATGTGGCGCGCGAGGCCACGTGGCACCTCGAACCGGCGTGTGAATGGCACTTCCAGGAAGTAGATGGCACGTGACGTTCGGCAGGCAGGCGCGTGTAGCAGTCCGAGGAGCTCACGGCGGCGAGTGGATTTCACGCGCCTATGTTTCAAGTGGGAAATGCAATTTTTGGATTTTTCTGCTATTTCTTGCTTCTTGGGGCGCGTGAAGGCGCGTCAGAGCTCCAATCGAGGTGTCGTTTGTCTCTTAAAATTCGTAAAATTGAGATCTTCAATTTAATAGATCATGTGATATATTCAGAATTTTTTTTTTCGGGTCTGTTAAGTGATTTTTGTGAAGTAATTATTTTCTTTTAATTCTTTTATGGAAAAGAAATAAAGAAAATTTTGTGTCTTTATCAAAATAATGTTATTATTTTATGTTACAATGAGGCAAGAGACTTCAAGTAACAAGGAAATCACTAAATATAATACATTGGAATTTTTCGTGTTAAGACGATAAAATTCACGAGAATGTATCTCTTGATGAGAGTCTTGAAGAGGACCCAAAAGAAGATCCGAAAAGGAATTAGAGAAAATCTCTAGGAGGACTAGAGGATCCAGAGGAAGACCTCGACGAGTATCATCAGCAAAATGGGCCTTATTAGATGATGATTTCTAGCCCAACGACTATGACATAATTTTCCTATGACGCCCTAGAGTTGGAGTTGGAGTTGGATTTGGTCTTTCGATGTTCGTGAGCTCTTTCAAAACGAAGTGGACAATGTAGAAGAAGGAGAAGAAGTAGACCATCCACTCACTCCGACTCAAGCTGTAAACTTTGCTGAATAAGACTTAGCATTTTTTTTATGTCAAAACTATGACTATTGATAGCATAAAATTGTGAATAAAATATTTCTGAAATTAGACCATTAAGTTGGTTGTCTCTCTAATGTGAAACTACTAAAACCTAGGAAAACGTGGGACTTTGAGATAGATTATCTTTATTATCATATTGATTGATATATATGGTGTTTGTGTTTCCCTTATTTTTTCTAACTTTTAACATTTGATGTGATAAATGTTTGCTATGTATTGTCTGTTGTATACATTTTATTTGCTTATTTGAATTAAGTATAGATATGTGAGCTTTAATTATCATTTGTTAATAACTGAAGTATATTTCTCATAAATGGGAGCTTTTAGAAGAGGTGTCTTCTAAGAGTCAATTAATTAATAATTAAAAAAAAACACTCATAAATTTTTGATAGTGCATAATGTTCATTGCTTGTATCTGTGTGATGGGAGGTATAAACGTATACTCCTGATCATGGGTCTTGTCACGACCCAAAACTAGGCACATGACTGGTACGAAATGCAAGAAGAATCTCACACTCTGTAAGCCTACAACTAAAAGAAATCACATGCTAAACTAAAATTACACAAATGATATTGTCATCTACAATTTACTATAACAAATCTTACACAACCAAACATCATGCCTATGAATTTATAGAGCAACTCTAGAGTATAATAATATAAATAATGGACAACCTGGCACACACGGACAATATGTGTTTTGCCTTCTAAGAAAGCATCACCTGCTCAACACTTCGGACCTTCTAAACCTGCATCTAAAAAAATTAAGTGGAGGGGGATGAGTTTTGCAACTCAGTGAGCGACTAACAAATTCCAATCGTGGTGTCGGGCACCAACACGTAGGGAGAGAGTTACCAACAACATTCATTAACAAAAATAACATAACAACATCCGTTTAACCAGATAATTCTAACATATGCAACGATTAAAACATAATTCAAATAACAAGACTTAACAATTCAACTAGAGGTAGCAAGTGAAATTTTAAAAGAAATTGAAATATAAGAACAACAATGGGTTTAAGAAAACCTTATGGCACAAAGGAACTTCAAAGATTTATTTAAAAAGGAATGAAGTTTGCATAAAGTTTAATAAAAATGTGACAAAATAAGTTTTCATGTTTTGTGAAAGTAAAATTAGAGAATAAGATCAAGTTATGAAACCAACTTTCAAATCTCCTTTCAAGAATCAAAAAGTGATAAGATGAAATATTGAAACCGTTCTTCAGAGGTATAACTCGTAAGGATCTTACAATCAAGCTCTTTAGGGTCATTGAGTGAAAGAAAGACTCATTAGTGATTTAAAAATTAAGTCAAATGTCTTGACACTAAGATTATAGATCTCTATCCAAACAGGCTTGTAGAACAAAAATTGATCAAGTATGGGATAAGTAATTTCTGACAAAAGTAATTAAGTAAAATGAAATAATTACGTGAAATTCCCAATTGAAGTGAACCCTCACTCTATAAAAATAATATTTGATATAAAACCATGAACAACAAAGTGATTGTTACCTCGATAGTCTCTACTTGGAGGATAGCCAACAATGTAGAATCATTTGTTTGCAACTAACACCAATTCCAATGCAACTAAGATTCAACAATTAATTCACCACCAATCACAAGTAACACACAATTATGAGATTTCAAGCCTGCTTCCACTCATGAGGGAACCGCACACAGCATAACCTCAAGTTCACAACCCATAAGGACCGCACATAGTTTTTCACCCATCAGGACCGCACACAACATTATCTCAACTCGTGGGGGACCGCACACAGCTTCCCCCCCATGGGGACCACACTCAGAATTATCTCATTCATTCAACAATAAGACACACACCAAAGAAAGTAAAAATTTTGAATCAATATCACTGCCAGTGCTATCAATTACAAACACAATCATAGCCTCAATTAGAAACACAATCACAACCACTATTACAAATACAATCACAACCACAATTACAAACACAATCAGAGTCACTATTACAAACACAATCGTAAGCACAAGTACAAGCACAATCAAATTTAGTCAACTCAGAACTTACAATGCTTGAATAAAAATTAAATACTATCACCATCATCAATCATTTAATATAAGTAATATCAATATTTAACATCACAAAATTATCAATTTATCAAACAAATAATATTCTAACAACCCATAGGTCAGCCAATCATCACACTTGATTTGCAAGTAAAGCACAATATCAGTATTTCCACCTCAACCCATCAAGGAGCTCACAAGTCATCACGTTGACCCTCAAGAGGGGCACACAATAATTTCGTTTTGCCTCCACTCATGCACAAGAAACACATATAATATCATTAATATCTACATTACCCTTTTGAGGAGCACACGCTGTCTATTTGCTTCCAATTTAACCCAATAGGAAGCATACAAGGTATAATCATATTCAACCTCAACCCGATAAGGGGCACACATAATATATATAAACCAACTCAGGTCGTCGGAGAGCACACGCATCCACAATCATCTTCCAACCAATCAATGATAAACAACACCCTAGAATCTCTTCAAGAATGTCATCTTCAATGTCACAACCAATACTGTGGGTAAGCAAACATATTCATATCCAGAATAAAATCATTTTTCTAAAACAATTCATTTGCAACAATTAGAATTAACTAGCAGAATAATTGAAATTTCACTATCTTAGGCAAGTATTAACAACATAATTCATTCACCTAACAACGTTACCATTCAGCATACCAACCCTCAAGTATGGCCATGATAAGAAAGCCACTCACCTCGATCCAAAGGATAGATGACTACACCTCTTAGCTTCCCAACCAACGACCGATGTAGGCGAATCTATAAGCACATCCATAAACAATGACTCAATTACACAATTCAATATTTAACTTTTAAGTTACTCGGAGGTCTAACTCTTCACAAAGGCTAATGATAGATTCTCACAAGACACTCAATTCTTAACACTCATCTTAGTCCTTAGTCACATCCACCTAACACCTAACCAAGAGACAACAAGAGGCTTAGGTATCAATTTGGGAGATTTAACAATGTTTGAAAACTATAAGTTTAAAATAGGTTTGCAAACAAGTTTCAAAACTAATGGCTTGGGCCATTCTCACAAACTTGACACTTTCATTATTTTAAATTCAATATTATTGTTTCAAAACTCTCCATAACCCCAATGGATTCCATTTAGTCCATCAAAATTATCCAAAACACCCATAGGAACCAAAATACATATTTAAAGTTTTGAGCATGATCACCAATTTTCAAAATATACTTTAAAAAATTCACATCAATGCGTTAGAACTCAGTTTTAGCATCCAATGAACTCATCTAAACCAATAATTTCCAGAAAACTGACGGATTTTGTCAAAATCCCAATTAAATTTTGCTCTTCAATTTCATCGTGTCCAAATTTCATAAAAAAACGAAACCAAGCATTAATCAATGATGTAGAATTAGTTATTGTCATCAAAATAGTTTATTAAAAGTATTAATTTCAAGAAACATGAAGGATTTGGCCAAAAAACCCAATTCAAGTGAGGCCTAATTTCCTATCGGGTCCAAAAACTCATAGAAACAACCAAAGATGAATCCCCTGTTTGAAGATGATCAAAATACACTACAATGTACCAGAAAACAGAAACAACAAGCTACTATGGTAGCAATTTTTTTTATACACGGTTCAAGTTAAAAACGCAAGAGAATGGAGGAAGTTAAGACTAACCAAAACAAGAGGAAGAAGAAAGGATGGTGGCACTACTGTTCAGGACTGTCGCCGACGAACTTCCGGCGGCCATGAGGTGGCAGACAGCGGCGGAGCTTGGGCTGTGGCGGTGCAGCTGCAATCGTGTGGTGATGGTTGATGTAGTAGTGTGAGATGAGAAGAAGCTAAGATGGAGAAAGAGAGGGTCGCATAAAAATGGGGCTGATTTTGTAATTGTAGAAAACTCTGGAGTCAAAAGGTTAATCTAGAAAGTGAGATTTGATTTGGGTTCAGCATATGCTCAAGAATATTCCCTAAAAGTTTGAATCTTTTCAATTCAGTCCCTAAAATCGAGTATTTTTCCAAAAAGAATTTTTTAACAAAATTTATATTGTTAAATTTGTTTCGAAGAGTAGATTTCAAATATGTAATTTGTTTTTTAAAAACTTTCCTCTAACATCTTTCAGTTCTTACTCGAAAGTAAGGAGTAAACTATTAAATTGGTCCCTGGATTATTGACTCGCTGACAGATTGGTCCCCAAATTTAGGAAATTGACAAATAGGTCCCCGAATTTTTCTAACGAGTCAAATAGGTCCCCGAATTTTTTTAACATTTGTCAAATAGGTCCTTATGTGCATGTTATTCAGGGACCTATTTGACTAACGTTAGAAAAATTCGGGGACCTACTTGACTCGTTAGAAAAATTCGGGGACCTATTTGTCAATTTTCTAAATTCGGGGACCAATCTGTCAGCGAGCCAATAATCCAGGGACCAATTTGATAGTTTACTCGTGTTCTATCATAGTACCAAAATAAAAGTCAGATACAATTTTAAACTTCGGTTGCTCCCAAATTTTTACCACAAGCCAAATAAAATATGAGAATCTCAAATATAACAATTAAAATTCCTAATCATCGAGTTCACTATTTTTTTTTTTTAAAATATAACATAAAAGTCTTAATACTGGTTTAAAACTAGCTTAAAAATCTATCTAAAATTCTGTAAATCACTAATTCTACTTTTGAGCACCCAAAACTAAATTCTAAAACTCTAGGATCTCACAGGTCTAACGATGACATTATGTACTGATTGAGAATAATATGATTGTACGACATTGTATACCTAGTTGTGCTATATAACTAAAATGTTATATGGTACATTTCTCTTTGAGAAAGATAACATAGAGTTAGGTGGGATTAGTTTGTCACAAACCAAGAACATTATTGCTAATTTAATTGTAGTGGGTAAAAGCCTAACGGGGACAATTAAAATATCTGGCATTAAAAGGTCAAATGCATTTTAGAGGAACAAAGATGCTATTGAACCTTTCACAAATGTTTTGGTCAATCCAAAACTTAATATAGGAGAAACCACAAAGCTTACCAGTTTCTTTGAAGAAATACGACACAACAAGTTTTACACATCTGAGTGTTATGGTGATGAGCTAATTTGTGAGTTTGAGAGGCACAAAATCGCAATGGATATCTGAATAGCTTTGAAGGCTAAGTTTGGTGATAGTTTCACCACAGAACTAATTAGGTTGATGAATAAGTTCGACACCTATGAATTTAAGCAAAACACTCATTTGAAGTAGCATCTAAGATAGATGACCAACATAATTAGAGAACTTAAGGATGTTGAACATGTTTGTCGAATAGCAAGAAAGGTTGTCATTAGATGACTCCCTTATAGTTGGGAGGACTTGAAGGTTAATATGACTTAAAATGTAAACATCGTTATTTTTTATGATGTGTTTGAGCACTTGGAGTTGAAAGGTGGATGCTTAGAGGCATGTAAGGCCTCCGAATAAGCTTGTTGTGAGAATGCATGGACTTTCTAAGTCAAAGCTCTATTTTAAGAAGGGTAGTCTTAGTTCAAAAAGAAGGGAAACAAAGACGAGTGAAAGAAGCTAAACTTTGAGTAGGTCAAGTACTTCACCTGTTAGAGATTGAACCATTTCGCACATGACTGTTTTTTAACAGGCCGTATGAAAATGTCTTAGTGAATTAAGTAAATTCACAAGTTTCTGGTACTGTTTATCAAATATGACCACTCTCTTCTTTTTGAATTACAGACACATGCTCCACAATCCACATAACTAGGGATTAAGGATCCTTGGTCGAGTACCATCGATTATCGCATTGAAGCAAATGACTTTATGTTAGAAACATCAGGAGAATCATGGTTAAAGGTATGAGACATGCCTATTCACTTTACAAGGTGGAAACATGTTGAACACTCAATGATGCACTTTATGCTTATGACATTCGACAGAAATTGAATTCTATTATATGTCATTTTAAAGTTTGGGTTTTTCATTTTAACTTTCATAATAGAGTTGTAGTTAGTGTGAACAACTCTATTCTTTATGGTTCAATTTTTTCCTGTTGAAGAAGTTTTTTATTTTGGATATTGTTGGTGTTCCTTTTATAATTAAAACGAATGTTTCGCTATTTCTTCAATCAATGTTAGACAAAGAGGGCTGATGGGTGACATTCCATAGGTGGAAATATCACTATGGGAAATTTTGTCTGACTGGTAAAGCAACATGATCCATAGCAACTAATCCATTCTAATGTTTACGGACAAAATGAATGTGAGGATGAAAAACAGAGCTTGGTATTGTTATTACTTTTCTTGGATGATTATTCACAATATGGTATAACTATTTGGTTCCATGTCATAAGTTTGAAGTTCATTGGCGCTTTAAAGAAAATATGTACAAGGAGAATAATCAAATGGTTAATAAGATTAAAGCATTGTTCTCCAATCAATGTCGTGAACTTTCACCAATGTAGTTTAAATAACTCTATGTAGAAAAGGGATAATTGGACAACTAATTATTCCTGGCACTCCACAACAAATGGCGTTGCCAAAAGAAGAAATAGAATTCTTCTAGGATGAGTTAGGTGTATGGTGGGTTAAGTAAACCTACCAATTTCACATTGGGTTGAGGTTTTACCAAAGCAACCTTCAAATACTTAACTATGAGCCCTCAAAGTCAGTCACATCCACATCCTATGAGTCATGGGTTAAACGCAAATTAGATGTGAGCATCTTATGACCTTAGGGGTCAATGACATATATCCATGACAATTCCTAGAAGCATGGGAAACTAAGTCCTAAAGGGACATATGTATATTTATAAGATACTCTAAGTAATTGAAGAGATGCATTTTCATAGATGAAAATGAAGATGGAACTGTGACTAAAATAGAATTGAGAGACGTAACATTCATTGAGTCTAAATTTCCGGTAGATGAGATGTTGACCACACTGTTTCTTTTATGATACAGTAGAACAAAGATAATTCAAAACTCATTGACAAACTAGAATTATCTAGGTGTGTTGATCTGAGTGGGAGCCAAGACAATGCTGAGCAAATTGACAAACTAGAATCGTCTATGTATGTCAATCTGAGTGGGAGCCACAGTCAACATCAAGACCTGAACAAAAAAATGAATAAATAAATAAAGTAGCTCCTATCGGAAGTAGTGAAATGGAAGAAGGAGTGACAAAGAAAGTTTTCTTTAATTACTCAAATCTTTCTTAGTTACTTAAGAATGGGTGGATGAACCCTATTTTGAGAAGCATTGTCAAGTCCTACTCATGTGGAATGGAATAAAACGATGGAAAATGAAATGGACTCAGTTAAAATGAACCGAGTGTGGATGTTAATTGATCTTCCAAAAGGGCATAAAGCCGTTACGAACGAGTACCAAAATGGCACAAAGGCATAAAGCTTTTGAGAACGATTGGGTTCTCAAATGCTAGAAGGGCATAAAGCCATTGGGAACAAGTGGGTTCTCAAAGCTAAACAAAAAGTAGATTGATCAATTAACAAATATAAGGCTCCACTAGTGATTAAGGGTTACACAATAGGATAGTATTGATTGCGACAATACTTTTTTTTTCTATCGTGTATTTCAGGTCTACTAGACTAATTCTGGCTTTATATTTGGAATTACATCAAGTGGATATAAGAAACCGCATCTTTGAATGTTGATATGGATGAAGAAATCTATATGGATTGACCATTAGATTTCATTGAAAAGGAATATGAGAACAAAGTTTATAAACTCAAGAATCTAATTATGGATTGAGATAGCCATCCAGATAGTGGAATTTGAAGTTTGACAAACCAATGACTTCATATTACTTCAAAATGTTAGAGGAAGACCACTACATCTACATTAAGCGATTGATGGTGTTTTTTTTTTTTATCAAATCATCCTTATATTTATATGGTATAGTATTAGCCAGAAATTGTCTAGATTCTATGATAGCTATTAAAGAATGACTTTCATTGAATTTTTGAGATGAAAGACATGGGTGAAGCAAACCATATATTTGGAGTTAAGATCCAAATTGTTCAAGGTGTACTTTCTCTTTTTCACAAGAGAGTTATGTTTTTGAGATCCTTGGGCATTTTTCCGCATTTTAGACTACAAACCCATGTGTACCCTTGTTGCTACCGGAGTAGCATTGAGTCTTGAAATGTCTTCAAAAACGAATCAAATAGAAGAAGATGAAAATAGTTCCATATGCCAATATAGTTAGCAGTTTCACGTACACAAATGGGAAGAGATCCTTATGCCAATGTAGTTGGCAGTTTGATGTATGCATGATTCATACAAGACCAAATATTTGTTGCGAAGTAGGATTGATAAGTAGATTCCAGTCCAACCCCGGTGAAAAACAATAGAAAATAGCAAAGAGGATCTTGAGATACTTAAAGGGCACTTACTATTGTGCATTGTGCTACAAAGTAAGTAATTTAAACCTTGTTGGATACTCTGATGCCGATGCAGGCAGAAATGAAGAAGAGAGGATATCAACTTTAGGTTTTACCGTCTTGTTCAAAATAGTACCATATGTTGGAGTAGCAAGATGTTCATATGCATTGCGTTATATTCAATAGTTGTTGAATTTGTGACATGCACAACAGTGGGAGTATAGGCTTTATGGCTTAAGAGGTTTATAAGACACCTTGGATTTGGAAATGAGCATTCCAATTCAGTGATGTTGTACTGTAACAACATTATAGCCATATCCTATGCGAAAGACCCTAAGTATCATAGCAAGATGAAGTTTTTGTAACTTAACATTGAGATTATATATAGTGTAAAAGGAATGATTGATGTCTAATACATTTCAGTCGAATGTGTCATGATAGACCCCTTGACTAAACCCATAGTCAAAAATGTTTCCAAAGAACATATAAGTACTTGATGGCGCAAAGTATAATATGTAGACATTATGTAATGTGGCTACATAATGACATTATATCTTTATGTCATCACTTTATGTGAATGTTTAGACGTATACAACGTCTAGTATGTCGTACAGGTAGTAAGGTTGGCTCTCTCACACAAGCAACCCGCTTTTGGCACTCGAGTAGAGTGAGCGAAGATGAGACATTTGTGTTCACCAATAAAGCAGCTAAGAGAACTGACATGGTAGAGAAGAAACACAAACTATATATCGCCTTGACTAATGTGTAGCTAATCAAGATGAGATCCACACAAAGTTGGATCGTAACATGGAAGCCCACTTCCATGATACCTGTAGCCAGACAACAAACTCTTCAACGTTGGCGTCATGGGATGAGTTGAAAGATTTGGGTTTTAATGCTGAGAGTATCTAGACTTAAGTCTGTACAGTGTTGATAAATAACTTCAGAACGACGCACGCTCTCAAAGGAACGAGTGACACTGTAGCATGTGTTTCATACCACATGTGCAGAGAGAACCGCACAAATAGGAAAGCAAGTGAAAGGTCCCTGATTCACTGTTATGTGTGTCCCTGGGTGGAATCATCTTCCCATTGATGTCCTTATCACTTTGACAATTCCATGAGGCTATGCTTCAGTGCCTGCTACTTTAGCATTGTCTCCTGCGTTTCGTGGATCCGAGTTCGTCACTGTGACCGGATCTCCGCGTCGCTGTTTGGTATTGTCAATCCAGGTATGCCCAAAATACTTTCATGACCAATATATATAGGACCAAAAATGATATGAGACTATATTGGGACATTTTGCAAAGATATAGGACCAAAAGTACAGCAAAAAAATATACAACACTAAATTGGAAATTAAACGGAAAAAAAAAATATGAAACCAAATTTACACTTTAATATCTTTTTTAAGTGAAAGGAGATGAGGTTATGGCCCCACTAACCCTCTCTCATGATTGTAGAGAGTTGGGCTATCAAGTATGACTTCCCGTTGATTTGATTTTATGATCAAATATGACTTCATCGTAATCGTTTCTCTCCAAAAACGCTTTACTAGGGTTTCCTTTTAACACAAATATCTCCTCCTTGAGAAGGGGTTGTCGTCGGCAACCCCTCCTCTCCCTCTCTTCATCTTTTTTCCTCTCTTTTGGTGTCTTCTCTCTATAGGAGAGTATCTCCCTTTCTCTAAGAAAGGGTTTCTTCTCTCGAATAGTGAGAGATGGTTTTTTGTTTTGTGAAGCTCGGTTACTACTCCAGATATACATCTTGAAACTGACTTCAAAAGCAAGATCATGGTGGAGAGCAAATCTTCAGAGAAGATTGTCAGATCTAGCGAAATATGGAGATATCAAAGTAGCAGATGTGGAGTTCTAGTGCCTTTGAGGAGTGGAATGCTAGTTTGAAGCACTACTTCATGGAAATCTTCTATTTACGCTAGGTGCTCACTAGTTCGTGTCTGATTTGCTTTTATGTAAGATTAAATTTCGCTAGTTAGTTTCTTCTTCCATTTTATGTTTCGATGATGATCTGAAGTCTGTATTTTCTTCCCCTTGTGTGTTGCTTGGGGATTTTCTTCTTCTCATTTTATTTGTCTAGACTCTTGGGAGTTGAGGGTTGGGCTTTGTTATTCTTTTATTCCCCTTAGTAGGTTCCCTGTTTCTCCCGCTCAATGTAGTGGTTGTTGTATCTCTTCTTTCATGGATTTTCCATGACTGGACCAACAAACAATAACGGAAAAAATTGACTTCCATATTTTTATATAATTTTTTAACTAAATTCATAAAGCCAATTGATATATAATTTTTCTAACCATATAATATTATACATAATTTTGGAAATTTTTTTCATTCAGATAGTAGTTGAAAATTATTTATTTATTTGATTTTGTTGAGTTCAACCTCATCATGAGTCTTTTTCATCTCATTTTTATTCTTTTCAACTTGATTAGGTCATCAACTTTTTTTTTTTTCACAAGATTAGGTTATCAACTTGATTAGTCTATGAAGAGTGGTCCTCAATTACACAAATTGCATATGTTGTTTCGGTCATAAAAAACATCATTGTAAATCATCAAGAGTTTGTCCATCTTTAATTCATTTGTTCCACTCAAATTGTTGAATGTGGCTCCTACACTATTTGCCTCTACCATTGTGATGCTTAAGAGGTTCAAACTTGTAAAGCATGGACACAAAGAGATGATAATAAGTAAAAGGTGGTCTTCTTACAAGGAAGATGATGTCATGAAGGCTGGATTTGTTAAAGAGAAGACATTGAGTGATAGTTGTTGGCAAAATATTGATTTTATTCTTTCTTTTACTAATCTCATATATGATGTTCTTAGATACGTACACTGATACAGATGCACGTACTCTTTATTTGGTGTATAAAATGTGGGATTCGTGAAAAGGGCTATTTATCAATATGAAAAACAGGAAGAAAATGAAGAATCAAGCTTTTACAACGTTGTACATGATGGAGATTGTGCCCTAGGGCCAATCATTTTATATGTATTGACATATTGTTTGACTGATTTATGAATGATAAATTATGTCGTTATCATATTATTAGCATGTTTACTATGACAACAATCCTTGACTAATTATGTGATAATTATTCTAAACTGTCCCTCGTCGATTATTCACGTGGAACATGAATGAACAAAGACCAGCTTGACTTCGGTGTATGGAGATACACGCATGTGATGCTTCTCGAGAGTCATGGTGCAATTATGTAACGGGTTACAAGTTGCTAGACCGACCCGAAGAGTCCTGCATGGGTTTAATCATAAGCTAGTCTCTCCTGTACACCTGTCATGATGCCCTTAGACCTGAGGTCTTCATTATTCCGACGTTGTAGCTGCTGAACTTTGGCCTAGTCCAACGTTGCCCTTAACAGGGTAGCCATACAGGCTAGGTACGGGTTTAGTTGTTTGTCGTGCTGAGGAATGTTGTTGACCAAGAAGGAATTTTGTCCCTCATTAAGTTGAGAGATATTTGACTAGGCCCCTCGATGAGTTTGTCCAATGAATGTGTGGCCACACAGGGTAATGGGACTAACTCAAGGAATCGAGAAAGTTATGGTTTGGATTACAAGGATGATTTTCCCATGCCTTATCCATGACCAAAATATCGTGTGACAATAGGGATTATGACAAGGCGGTACTAAGGTTAAGTCGTTGATGTTAAAACGATAACTCACGTGTTTTGGGTAGTCGTGATGGCTTACTAGAGTCCGCTCTCGACTTGTGAGTCGTGGAGATGGCTTGCTGCCAATTTCACATGAGGCCTGCTGGGTCACACATGAGTAGGATCAAGATACTGTTATGGGACACGAATTAGGGTTTAATTCGTAAGTCACTTTAGTGACGCAATTTAAGACATAGTTGAATGTCTTAGGACATGAAGTCTTGTCTTAAATAAAAACTACATTTGTGATATTTAAATTTGTTAGACAAGTTTAAATATATTAATTGTTAAATAGTTAATTTGATTAATCTATTTACAATTGAATTCTTGTTTAAAATATTGGGGAATAATAAATTGACTAAGTCTCCTAAGAGTTAGGGGATTATTGATTTATTAAATTCTCTAATATTGAAGGATAACAAGAGGAGGGTGGCGCCTCACTCTTGAATTAGATTAATGAAATATGATTTTGTTAATTTGAATTCAAGATTCAAGTTTGAATTAAGATATTAGGGTAATATTTTAATTCAATTTGTTAAGGATATTAATAAGATTACAACTTCCTAAGAGTTAGGTTTGTTATCTTATTTATTAAATTCCTATAAAAACACTAAAGGGGGAGGCGCATTCTTCAAAGATTCAAATGCAAGATTTGATCTTGCATTTTGAATTTCAAGAATGCATTTTGAATTTTGAGTTAGGATATTAATGTAATATTTTAATTAAGAATTCAAATCCTCTTGACTCATTCCAACAAATGGGAAGTGTGCATTCGGGATTTCAAGATATGATCTTGATATTTAAATTAAGATTGCATCTTAATCTTGAATTATAATATTAGTGTAATTTTATAATCAAGATTTTGTGATTCCCTAATTTAAGGAGTGGGGACTCTCTATAAATACACACAGAAGTCGCATAACTCAGAGAGGGAGATATAGAAGGACGTCGCATAACCCTAGAGGAAATTAGGGAGAGTTCGACTAACCCTAAACCTAGGGTTTTAGAGGCGATTTGTGTGTGAGGAAGAGAGAGAGGCGCTAACCCTAAAGTCAGTGGCCAAGAATATTGGTTCTTGGTGCGCCACTTTGAATTCTTGGATATTTCAAGAAGTGTTCTTGAAATTCCAAGATTGTAGATCCGTTCCCATAATCTCTTCGAGAAGAGATTGGAGGCTAGCACCTAAGTGTCTGCCAAACTGTTCGTGTGGATCACCGGCAGAGGAAGGACACGAGTCTGTGGACTTCTTGGAGTTGCAGTCATTCCAGCATTCGTGATTTAGGTAACGGTCTTATCTCACTGGTATAAACACAAGTAGTGGATCCTATGGAGGAGATTATAAGTTTTGTAAAAATTTTAATTTTACCTTTTCCGCTGCGTTTTGCTCGATAATCTCCAACAGTGGTATCAAAGCCAGGTTAATATTGTGTTTATGCTAGCTTTGTGAATATACATGTTGATGTATGTTTATACGTTTACCGTTTTTCATTCGATTCGCTAAAATTTTTGCGATGATCCACCACACGATTTTAACCTAATCTAAGAATGGTGCAAATTTATGTATTTGATACATAAGGTAATCAATTTGATTGATTAAAAATTTTCTTCAAAAGTATAGGTCTTGGCCGAAAATTATAAATTATGAATTTATAAATTTTGGGTCAATAGATTCGACTTCTGGAATATGATTCTTGAAATTTTGAATTATTGATGCAAGACTTATTTTTCAGGAAGGCATGTTAAATTGCACAAACCCTAATTGAACATAATAAAAGTCGTTTTTTTGTTGTTGAATGTTGATGTCATGCATATATATATATATGAATTGTTCATGTATGTTTGAGTATGGTATTGGATATGGCTCTAGGTCTTATTTTGGTAAATACGGACTGTGTGTCGTCTCTCTAAATTCTGGATGTAATTTCTTTTCTCACCTCACTCCCCTCATATGTTCAAATGAGGTTTCCCAATGTAATTTTTTCTTTTCTTTTAGAAAGATTATCCCATTGGCTTGAGGGAATTTAGGGTAGATGAGTCATATCTAAACACAGTTATTTTATGCATTTAGGTTTTGTATATGATACAACTGGCACTAGATGCATGTTTAGAGGTCGCGATTTTAACATGCAAGTTTTATATTTCGTACGCACAACCACGTATTCGATACGAGCGTAGGATTTTGTATGAGATACAAAATTCGTGCATGTGTTTATATGTATGATACATGGGGACAAACACTTGGCACACTCGTTTAATTTTAAAATTGGATTTAAAATTGAACCAAAAGTTGAACCTAAAAATTGAACTCTTATAAAATCTTAAGTTTTAATGTCATCAATAAAACACCCTGTTAAAATCTTGATCATTGTGGAGCGGTGATAGCCCAAGCTACACGTATATACTTTTATCTTGAGGAGACACGGGTGAATGGAAGATTCAACGCAATGCCTTATTGAAATCTTTGTTTATTTGATGCGGTGATAGCCCAAGCTACACGTGTTTAGTAGGCCTTGATGATATAGGGTTGGGCTTTCGCCCCGTTGTTTTGAGCTTGGCCATTCACAAGTTTTGTTGTGTGACTTAATGAGGTTATCAAATCGGATTTGGACCTCAAGGCATTAGATGGGATAAACATGCCATAATAAGTATCATACGATGATATAGTCCCATAAAGATCTAAGAGTCACATATGATGTGATTGGTAAAGAGTTACCTACCTAAATAACTCAGGGTTGCATTAACGCCCAAGTGAAGGTAAACTTTGGTGAAATATGGATCTTAGCCACTAATAATAATTTTGTTGGGTTTTATAAAATGGTGGACCTTTTTGCTAATTAACTTTCATATCTTAATTGTACAATCATGGCAAAGAATATAAGTTCAGCGTTATCACTGCGATCTATCCTTGAGAAGGATAAGTTAAATGGGACAAACTTCCTTAATTGGTTTCGTAATTTAAGAATTGTTCTTACCCAAGAAAGGAAGCTTTATGTCCTAGAAAACCCTCCCTCTGAAGAGCCTGCCAACGACGCTCCAAGAGCTCAAAGAACTGCTTATGAGAAGCACTTCAATGACTCTGTGGACGTTGCTTGCCTGATGCTAGCCACAATGGTTCCATAGTTGCAAAAGAACATGGAAATGTTGACGGCTTTTGAGATGGTCACACATCTTAAGGAAAGGTTCTAGCAGCAGGCTAGGCAAGAGAGGTTTGAGACCACTAAGTCTCTACACTCTTGCAAGATGGCTGAAGGTGCATCCGTTAGTACCCATGTCTTGAAGATGAAGGGGTACATAGATCACCTTAGTTGGCTGGGATTTTGTTGGGAATCCTAGGCGCCTAACGCAGCGGAAGCAAAAATAAAATTTATAATAAAACGTGCCAAGTCCTAAAATTCCCGAACGGATCCGCTAGCAGAATTTAAAACTTTTAGATAGTGGTATACCTCACGAGTTTCAATCGGCTGGTTGTACAAGGCGTGTGCAAGGAGTCCACTCTTAGCGTTCTCCCTCTGCCGGTGATCTACACGAACAGTTTCTCGGGCACCAAGGTGCTAGCCTTCCGTTCTTTTCTCCAAAAGAACTAGGGACCAAACTACAGTGACTTTGACTTCAAGAACTCCTTCTTGAGTCAAACAAGGTGGCGCAAAAGGAAAGCGCCAACAAGAACCCCTTCTTGTTTTTCCTTCTCTCACAAACCCTAATTTTGGTAACCTCAAATCGAATTTCCTAACTCCTTAGGCAAACTTGATTTTTCCTCTCTTAACTCTTGAGAGCCAAAATTCTCTCTCACTTGGAAGAGCTAGGGTTTTAGAATGACGATTTTTATCTCTCTCAACAAGGAGGATGAAAGTTGCACAAAAATGAGCTCTCTCTATGCCTCAGGCGCCTAGCCTAGGGTTTTTAATAATTATTTATAGAGCATTATTATAATTCCATAATCATAATAATATGGCTTCATGAATTGAATTTACAATTAAAATATTACCATAATATTTAATTTAAATTCAAATCGTAATCTTAGAGAATCAAATGAGAGATCAAATCTCCCTTAAAGATCCTCCAAGATGGCGCCATGCTCCTCTTATTATCCTTGGAATTTTATAAATAAAAAACATTCCTAACTCTTAGGAATTCATGATTCTCCAAAGATCCTGAGTTGAGATCTCACCAAATCTATTTGAATTCAAATCTTTTGATATCTCCATCAAATCTTTTGAATTCAAACTTATTATTTAAATTAATAAAACAATTTTATTAATCTAAAACACTAAATGAGGCGCCACCCTCATGCTTTAATATTAGGGAATTTTATAAATCAATAATCTCCTAACTTTTAGGAATTTTATATGATTTATTATTTCCTAATATTTTAATTGTAAATAATTAATCCCTATTAATCATTTAACAATTATTATATTTAAACTTGTCTCACAAATTTAAATATTTCACAACTGTAGATCAATCAAGACAAGACTTAATGTCCTAGACATTTCGCTGTGTCTTAAATCGTGCCACCAGAGTGACCCACAAATTAACCCTAATTCGTGTCCCTTTAAGAGGTGTCCTGATCCTGCTCATGTGTGACCCAGCAGGCCCCACGTGAAGTTGGCAGCAGGCCATCCCTATCACCTACAAGTCGTGAGCGGACTCTAGCAAGCCATCACGACTACCCAAAACACGTGAGTTATCATTTTTACCAAAACCGACTCAACCTTAGTACCACCATGTCATAGACCCTATTGTCACACGATATCTTGGTCATGGATTAGGCACAAGAAAGTCATCCATAATCCAAACCTCAACTTTCTCGATTTCCTGAGTAAGTCCCAAATCCCAGCGTGACCACGCATTTTCCTAGACAGACTCATCGAGGGCGCCAGTTAGATATCTCTCATTTAATGAGGGAAAAAATCCCATCTTGGCCAATCCACATTCCTCAGCACGACAATCAAATTAAACACGTACCTAGCCCTTATGGCTACCCTGCTACGGGCAACGTAAGACTAGGCCAAAGTCTGACAACTGCAACGCCGGAATAATGATGACCTCATGTCTAAGGCGTCGTGATAGGCGTACAGGAGAGGCAAGCTGATGACTAAACCCATGCAGGACTCTCCAGGTCAGTCCAGCAACTCGTAACCCCTTACATAATTGCACCATGACTCTCGTTCCAGCATCTAGTGCATGCATCTCTATGCGTCGAGGTCATGTTGGTCTTAGTTCATGTCACGCCCCCCTCCGTGGGAGCACGTGACCGGCACGGACATGGGTCCATCCCACGCCGTAAGCCTACCCACTGTCAACCCATATCAAAAAAACAATAACAACGTAACAATTCACTTTATACAATTATACTAAACAATACTTGGGCATACGTAATTCATCATTCACTTGCACATTTCTGTCAATCTATCAATTTAAAATATCATCTATCAATGCAAACACTGTCTCAAAATATCAAATAAAGATACAGTGCCAAATGAAACTATGACATCAATGAGTCATACAAAATATCAATTAAATCCCTGAATACCCTCCTTAAGTACTAGTGGAGCTGACAAACTAGAATTTAAACACCGTCCTATTCAATGAAATAAATACCCACACGAACAATGACGTGGGCTTCTGAATAACTCCCTTTCATAGCAAAAGTTGACAGTTGACATTCACCTGTATCTGAAAAATGTTAAACGTGTGGTGAGTCGAAACTCAGTGTGCGGCTAACCCATCCCAGTCTTGGTGTAGGGAACCACCACGTAGGGAGAGGGGTCATCAACCAAGCTAGCAATCGCCAACAATGAGAAATTTACAATAACATTCGTTCCACTAAAATAATTCAGCTTCTTCCAACAATTCCAACATGTATCCTAATGACAACACAATAGCAACTCAACTTCTAGAAAACCAGTAAATTTTAAAACAATATAAAATACAAGATTAACCATAGATTTGAGAACACCTTTTGAAATCAGAAATTTTAGGGAAACATACTTTGAGATTTCATTTGCGAAGAAGATAAAGTTTTGTAGAGAAAGTGACAAAATTTTGCTTTGCTAAAATAAAGTTTGGGGAGGGATAACAGATTATAAAATCTTTTAAAACTTCTTTCAAATATCAAAATCTTAGGAAGATAAAGTGTTTAAATCACTCAAAACCTATAACTCATAAGGACTATTCAAATAATTTCTTTAAGACCAATGAGAGAACAAAGGTCTCATGAGAGATTTAAACATTAAGTAAAAACATCATCACAGAAGAAATATAGATCTCTCTCAAGTCTTTTTTTTGAGATACTCGAAATATAGCTTTGGTAAGTCATTTAAAATAAAAGTAGAAATGCTTTCTTGAAAAATACCAATTAAAAGTGAATTCAATATTTTGTTCAAAAGAAACCCATATAAATCCAGAGATGACTAGACGATGTCTACCACAATAATATCTACCTGTAAGGTAGTCAGCAACACCACAACAATCGGATTAATGTCATTCGAACCATCATTAGTCATAAAACATTTAATATCCGTAATATCAATATTCAGCATAACACAATTATGATGTTTCAATTCTGCCTCCAATCATGAGGGAACCGCACATAGCATCACCTCAAGTTCTCAACCCGTGGGGACCGCACACAGTTTTCACCCATCGGGACCGCACACAGCATTATTTCAGCCCGTGGAGACCGCACAAAGCTTCTCACCCATCGGGACCGCACATAGCATTATCTCAACCCGTGGGGACCGCACACAGCTTTTCACCCATCGGGAGCACACACAGCATTATCTCATTCATTTCACAAGCAATCAACAGTAAGGCACACACCAAAGTAAAGATTTTCAATCAATATCACAATTAGGGTTATGAGAGAGCAAGCACACGCACAAACACAAACCCAATCACAAACACAAGCACAAGCACAAGCACAAGCACCAGCACAAGCTCAAATTAGTCAACTCAGAACATACAACACTTCGAGTAAAAATTAACTATTATACCAACATAAATTTACATTTCAAATGATCAACTAAAACACACAATAAAAGTTACATACTTACATCAAGGTAGCTTGACCAAGAAGCTCATGCACTGGATATCAATCACATCATTTAACCGCTCATTATCACAAGAAAGAATCAACACTGTTACCGACCACAGCAGATGAATCTCACACAGTTAGTTTAATTTATTCAATCTTTTGTCTCAACTCATCACCGAGAGTAATTAATCGTATCATATGTCTCATCCCTTCACAGGAGAGCTTAAGCATACACATATGGTTCCCAATCAAATCATATAATCAATAACATCCCATTTCTAGCACAATTTCTAAAATAATTCAATCAATCAATTCACGCTCAAGGATAGCATATTTATAACACACCAACCCTCAAGGGACAAGGATAAGAAAGCCACTCACCTTAGTCAATAGGATGGACTCCATAGCCTTCATGCTTTCTTCCAACAACCAAAGCAAGCATCTAGAAACATAATTACAGTCAAAATACCAATCAACATCACCATTCACGAACTCGATCCAAAGACTCGAAAATCCAATTCTTCACAACACTAGCAAAAGGTTCATATGCAACACCCTCTTCCTAACACCTATCTTTGACCCTTAACCACACTCACCTAAGATTATAGCCTCTTAACTAGAAGACTAAAAAGAAACTTGGGTGTCAACTCGTAACTTTTCTTAAAATCCAGAAAAAGGACCAATCTGAATTTTTTCCCAAAATTTAGAAAAAGGACTACTTTTGTAGTTTTCTTCAACACAAAAATTAAAATTCTTAGTTTCCTTCCATTACCGAAACAACCCTAAGCCCAAACCATCAACCACAAACTTAACAAGCATCAATAACAACATCATCTAGCACACTTTCTCACAACTCCACATTTTTAAGCAAACTATATGAATTCTAAAACTTGAATTCAAGAAAATTTCACAATATCTTGAAAACATAAACCACCATCACAAATCATGAAACCCTAAGCAAACATAGGATGAAATGAAGCTTTGAATGAGGAGAGAAAGAATAAACCCTACCTAGAGATGATTTAGTCCTTCAAACTCCAAATTTCTGCATAACTACCAAACTGACGTCATTTTCGATCTCAAATATCTCTCAATCCAACCGTTGAAATTTCGAACTGGAACTAGGGTTAGCTTCGCCTCGTTCTAAGCTTCGATTCGAGGGGTAGAACGTCGAAAACAGATCGTTGGATGCAAAGATATCTGCCATTCTTTCTCACTTCTTCCAAACCCTCGCCGCCACTCTGTTTTCTGTCTCAAATTTTTCTTCCTCTCCCGATTCTTCTTCCTCCTCAATTCTTATAATTTGCATTTTATTAAGTTTGGGAAGATCTACATTTCTTCCCCCAAATCTTTCTAATTACTTCTCTTAAACTCCTAAAATTTATTTTCAATTCCAATTCGATCCCTCCATGTTTTAAATCACTTCAAAGCCTATTTCCACACAATCAGATATACTTTCCTAAAATTTTGACAACTATCCATTTTTTGCACTTTAGTCCCTCTTCCTTCTAATAACTTTAATTTATTTATTTATTTACATTTTGACCCTCATACTTATCATAATTTTATCTACTCCTATTTCGTATATTTTATTTTCTATCATCAAGCTCCAATTAAGGCATTTAATTCACATCTTTCTAACAAATACACAAATATTACAATATTTTAATTCACCTTAGTAATTGAAATTAAAATTAAATCTGGGGTATTACATTCTCACCCCCTTAAAAAAAAATTTTGTCCACAAAATTTGGACACACATGAAGCAAAGGAAGAAGCAATTTCGTCATACATTCTCATGGATCTTCCACATGTCACACATTCTCAAGTAGTCAAGCTAAATCATTAACTGAACATATCCAGAGTCAAACAAAATTTCTCCAGTATACCAACAAAACATGCATCAAAATCAATCAACCTTATACCTTAATATTTCCCGAGGCAAAATGTTCTTATGCAATTTCCAATTAGTTACATCATATAGCACTTTACCCAAGAGCTAAAACAACACATATATAACAAACCATCAAATAATTAGGGACTCAACCTCATACATAGGTTGAAGCTAACATTTTATTCAGAGATTACTGCTTCACATTATACTTACATTAACCCATTATACATTTCTCTCAGTTTAAGCACATACAATTTTTTTACAGTTGTAGAATTTAGCATACCAAGCAACAATTATCACCAAAATACTTACGATCATACACATTTGTTAACACGCATATCACACATACAAATATTTGACACCAACATGATTGATCCCTAACAACAAGGATCCCTAAACAATGAAAACAATTGGGAATATGGTAATTTAGACTATGGAATAATAGTTGAAAACAATAAATGCATGACAAAACATTTTATAACATATCTAAAACATTATCCCAATAGAACACACACTTTTGGAAACAAAATTGTAAGTTACAACATGTAAAATTGCTTGAATGTATAACCAAAATGTCACTCAACCATTGGTTTACTCATTTGGTAGCATAACAACATAAGAATACATGAAAAGAGATTTTTTAAAAAAAAATTAACTTATTACCAAAAGATAACTAAATGTTGACACAAAATATTTTGAAACGCATATAGAAGGAGATTTAAAATGAACCCAAAGCTTAGCTTAATTTCATTAAAACACGTAGATAATAACTATCATTAAAAATATGTAAATACATTTTAAAACATGTTTAGAATGGAATTAAAACAATATATAAATTTGAGACAACAAAGAAAAATTTATATAGAGCACACAATAGGCGCTAAAAACCACATTTAAAATATAGTAAAATATATTAATTAAACACTTCCTAATTTTCATCAATTTTCCACATTTCCATTATTGGGCCAGCACTAAGACCCCTCTTACTCTTGCTTACATATGGTCACAACTTTAGCAACACACTGCCATGCATTCATAATTGCGCAATTTCATTGTAATATAATTTTACTAATTAAACTTACTCTTAATTGATAACTTAGACATTTTGCTTATCAAGGTCCAACGCAATACAATAGAATTCAACCAACACACCAATATCTTTTATAACATGCATTCAAGATAACATCAAAATGATGACATTAGAGAACCGCACTCTCATACCCGGAATTTTAAAATTCCATGTGTGCACAAAACTCCCCCTTGCAGCATATCAAACCGGAAATCATTTTAAATATCATCTATATTAACATTAAACCAACTAATCGACAACACTTTGAGTATGAAAGCATGCCACTACAATAGCTTTAAATCACACTATTTCGATAACAGTAATTTGAGATGCAACCAATCATTTTACCCATACTCAATAGACATTAGAATATTCATTCACTCCCTACCATTTTAATTTCCACATAATCCAAGACACACACAGATTAAGTAATTCCACAACATAGAGTGTAAACACATTACATTTTTTTTTTCATGATGTCAAGACTTCATCACCTACAATCTGTTGGAGATTGTGCCCTAGGGCCAATCATTTTATAAATATGTTTTGAACATATTAATTAATTTATGGAGATAAATTAATGGTTATCATATTATTAGCGTGTTTACTATGATAACAGTCCGTGATTAATTATGAGATAATTAATCTAAATCTGTCCCTCGTCGATTGTTTTCATGGGAGCGAAAATGAACTAAGACTAGCATGACCTCGGTGTATAGAGATACATGCACTAGATGCTGGAACGAGA
>QANZ01011194.1:1137-13113 GCA_003254925.1 Chamaecrista fasciculata
TAATTGTTAAATAGTTTACAATTAAATTCTTGTTTAAAATATTAGGGAATAATAAATTAAATAAGTTTCCTAAAAGTTAGGGAATTATTGATTTATTAAATTCACTAATATTGGAGAAACAAGAGATGAGGGTGGCGCCTCTTTATACTTAATTTTATTAATGAAAATGTTTTATTAATTAAATAAAGATGACAAGGTTTGAATTTTGAATTCAGACAATATCTTTTTGAAAAGATATGGGATTTGAATTAAAAGATATTAAAGTAATATTTTTATTTAAAATTGTTAGGAATTAGTTATAACTACCTAAGAGGTTGGGTTGCTATAGAATTCCTCCTAGACTCTAAGAGGATGGCGCCGTATCTTGTTACTTGGAGTGCAAGATTTGATCTTGCATTTTAAGTTTAAAGATATGGGCAAATTCGATTTTATGATATATAATATTAAAGTAATATTTAAATTATAAAATCAATTCCTCATGACTCATTCCAACCAATAGGATTTGAGCAATGAAGATTTGATCTCAAGATTTGATTTTGAGTCCCAAATTTAAATTGCCACCTATTGATTTTTGAATTATAATATTAAGTTTGATATTATGAATCAAAAGATATATTGATATATTAAGATATTCAATATCTTAGAGATTTACTAATTGGATTAGGATTCCCTAAGATTAGGAATGAGGAGACTATAAATAGGAGGCCTAGGCGTCTAACACCAACACACATCAATTCTTGGTGAGACTGAGAATTCGCCTAGTGCCCCATAGAGAGTAAAATTCGCCAAGTCCTAATATTGTGAGAGTGAGTCGATTTTCTTGAAGAAAGAGAGTTAGACCTGCACCTGATAATATTAGTACATCCCAATCAATCTTGAGGATCAAGAACAGTTCTTGATTATCCAACAATCATAGATAGAGTTCCCGTATTCACTTGGGAAGAAGTGAAGGAGGCTAGCACCTAGGCATCTGCCAAACTGCTCGTGTGGATTACCGGTAGAGGAAGGACACTCGGAGTGGACTTCTCAAATTCGCGAACATGATAAGTCACCNTGCACCTGATAATATTAGTACATCCCAATCAATCTTGATGATCAAGAACAGTTCTTGATTATTCAAGAATCATAGATATAGTTCCCGTATTCACTTGGGAAGAAGTGAAGGAGGCTAGCACCTAGGCATCTGCCAAACTGCTCGTGTGGATTACCGGTAGAGGAAGGACACTCGGAGTGGACTTCCCAAATTCGCGAACACGATAACCCCTTACACATAGCTCCTCATCAGTTCCACCGTACACCAAGAACTCATCCTTAGTCCTTCTGAAGTACTTAAGGATATTCTTGACAGCGATCCAATGGTCCTCACCAGGGTCTTGTTGGAATCGGCTCGTCATACTCAGGGCAAATGACACATCCGGTCGAGTACACAACATGGCAAACATGATGGATCCTATGGCCGAGGCATATGGAATTCCACTCATGCGCCTTCGCTCAACAAGTGTCTTTGGACACTGTTTCTTGCTCAAGGTCACTCCATGATTTATAGGGACGAATCCCTTCTTGAATTCCTGCATATTGAACCTCTTCAATACCTTATCCAAGTATGTACTCTGACTCAATCCGACAAGCCTCCTAGATCTATCCCTATAGATCTTAATGCCTAGAATATAGGCAGCTTCTCCCAAGTCCTTCATTGAGAAAGAATTTCCTAACCAGGATTTTATTATCTCTAAGGCTGGAACATAGTTTCCAATGAGTAGTATGTCATCGACATAGAGTACCAAGAATACTATAGTACTCCCACTAACCTTCTTGTAAACACAAGGTTCGTCAGGGTTTTGCAAGAAGCCAAACTCTTGGACTACTTCGTTAAAACGGTGATTCCAACTCCTGGATGCTTGCTTCAATCCATCAATGGATCTCTGAAGCTTGCACACCATGTCTGGTGCCTCTGGACATTCAAACCCCTCCAGCTGTATCATATACACATCCTCGGGCAGCCTTCCGTTAAGGAATGTTGTTTTGACATCCATCTGCCATATCTCATAGTCATAATATGCAGCAATGGCAAGGAGGATCCTAATGGACTTGGCCATTGTGACAGGCGAAAACGTTTCGTCAAAGTCTATACCATGACGTTGCATAAATCCCTTCGCAACTAGCCTGGCCTTGAAGACGTTGACGTTGTCATCCATGACGGTTTTCTCCTTGAAAACCCACTTACACCCTACGGGTTTTACCCCTTCAGGTGGAGCGACCAAGGTCCACACCTTGTTGTCGTACATAGATTGCATCTCAGCCTTCATGGCTTCAACCCATTTTTCTGAGTTGGGATCTACGATGGCCTCTTGATAGGTGGTGGGTTCACCACGCTCTGTGAGCAACACATCCTTGTTTTCGGTCACGAGAAATCCGTAACATCTCTCTGGCTGAAAACGTGTTCTATCAGACCTTCGTGGTCCTTGTGTTTGTGGAGTAGCTTCCACAACATCTTGCGGAACTTCTCCAGTTTCCGTCTGCGCCTCTGGCGTGTCTTGTGGAGCTTGAACTTCTTCTAGCTCTATCTTACTCCCACTGTTTCTTTTGGAATTAGATCCTTCTCCAAGAAGTATCCACTCCTGACTACAAACACTTTGTTGTCAGCTGGGTAGTAGACATAGTATCCCCTTGTTTCCTTGGGGTATCTTACAAACAGACACTTGAGGGATTTGGGAGATAGTTTATCGTTAGCTTGTTGCTTAACGTAAACTTCACATCCCCAAACCTTGAGGTAAGACATAATGGGACTCCTCCCATTCCATATCTCATATGGTGTCTTCTCAACAGCCTTGGACGGAACACGGTTAAGTGTGAAAGCGGCAGCTTCTAGAGCGTACCCCCAAAAGGATGGCGGAAGATCGGTTTGACTCATCATAGACCGAACCATATCTAATAGAGTTCAATTCCTCCTCTTAGACACACCATTCCACTGTGGTGTTCCAGGTGGAGTAAGTTGTGAGACTATCCCACAACTACTAAGATGATCAATGAAGTCTTGACTCAAATACTCGCCACCTCGATCTGATCGTAGGATCTTGATTTTCTTGTCAAGCTGGTTCTCAACTTCATTCTGAAATCTTTTGAACATGTCAAAAGACTCTGACTTATGCTTCATTAGGTAGACATACCCATATCCACTGAAGTCGTCAGTGAACGTATTGAAGTAGGAGTAACCTCCTCTAGCACTGATACTCATGGGTCCACATACATCACTATGTATGATCCCCAACAAGTCAGTTGCCCTTTCACTGCGGCCAGTGAAAGGCGCCTTTGTCATCTTACCAAGTAGACAAGATTCGCAAGCATCATATCATTCAAAATCAAATGAGCTTAGAAGTCCATCTTTATGGAGCTTCTCTAGGCGTTTCTCGTTTATATGGCCTAAGCGACAATGCCAAAGGTATGTAGAATTAGGCTCGCCAGTCTTAATCCTTTTCGTATCGATGTTATAGATTTCGTTATTATGTCTTTGTTCCAATTTTCAGATATAGTGGTTATCATGCAAATCACCATAAGCATATAACACCTCATTCTTATAAATTGAACATCTACCATTTCCATTCACACAAACAAATCCTTCCTTATCCAAATAAGAAAGTGAAATAATGTTAGAACTAAGAGATGGTACATAATAACAATTGTTCAATGACAAAATAAGCCCAGTGGGCAAAACCAGCTCGAATGTTCCCACAGCAACAGCAGCAACTCTTGCTCCATTGCCCACACGTAGGTCCACCTCGCCTCTGTTCAGCTTTCTACTTCTTGTCAACCCCTGCACATTAGTATATATGTGAGAACCACAAGCGGTATCTAATACCCAAGTAGTAGGAGTAGACAACTGAACGCCTATAACAAAGATACCTGAAGTAGAGGCTTCGCTCTTCTTCTTCTTCAGATCTACCAGGAACAGCTTACAGTTTCTCTTCCAGTGTCCCGGTTTCTGGCAGAAGAAACAGACTGTATCCTTATTGGGCTTTGCCTTCTTGGCAGGCGGCGGGTTAGGCTTAGCCGCAGGCTTGGTCCCACCAACCTCGGCATCTCCTTTCCTCTTTCCTTTGCCCTTACCCTCTCCCTTGTCCTGAACTAGTAAGACAGTGTTAGGCGCCTTCTTAATAGATGCCTCAGCAGTCTTTAGCATCCCATGCAGTTCAGAAACAGTTTTCTCCATGCCATTCTTGTTGAAGTTCAAGACAAACTGGTCATAACTTCTAGGTAGCGAATGCAGGATCAAATCCGTCGCTAGCTCTGGCACAATGGGAAAACCCAGCCTGGCAAGGTGATCTATGTACCCCAGCATCTTTAAGACGTGGGCACTAACAGATTGACCTTCTGCCATCTTGCAAGAGTATAGAGCCTTTGCAGTCTCAAATCTCTCTTGCCTTGCCTGTACTTGGAACATTTCCCTGAGATGTGTTATTATCTCATATGCCCCTTTGTTCTCCAAGTTCTTTTGAATCTCGGGCACCATGGTTACCAGCATAAGACAGGCAACGTCCACAGAGTCACTTTGATGCTTCTCATAAGCAGCAGGCTGTTCAGGGATGGGGTTCTCTAGGACATAGAGCTTTCTTTCCTGGGTGAGAACTATTCTCATATTTCGATGCCAGTCAAGAAAGTTAGTCCCAGTCAGCTTGTCCTTCTCAAGGACAGATCGCAGTGATAGTGTTTGAACGTTCGTTGCCTTCTCTACAATTTAGATATGAAAAGCTTTAATTAGCAGGAAATAATAAAATGTATCCACCATTTTATAAAACCCAGTGAAATTTATTACCTGGTGGCTAAGATCCATATTTCACTAAAGTTTACCATCGCGGAGGCGATCATGCATCCTTTAGTTATGGCATGTTTATCCCATCTAATGCCTTGAGGTCCAAAACCATTTTGATAACCCCATTAAGTCACTCGGTAAAACATGTGAATGGCTAAGTTCAAGACAATGAGGCCCAAAAGCCCACCCCCATATCATCAAGGCCCAACTACAATACGTGTCGCGGAGGCGATCACCGTATTCAAAGAACCAAGATTTCAACGGGCATCGTGTTGAAAATACCATTCACCCGTGCTTCCTCAAGGTCAAGGTAGATACGTGTCGCGAAGGCGATCACCGCTCTACGATGAACAAGATTTTGGCAGGGCGTTTTAGCGATGGCATTAATTACTTAAATTTTCTAAAAGGGTTTGAATTATTTTAAAATTAATTAAAATGAGGTTCCGACTTTTAATTTTAAAAACTCCTTATTTTAAAATTAAACGAGTCATGCGACATGTTTGTTACCCCATGTATCTCATACATATAAACATGTGCCCGGATTTTGTATCTCATACAAAATCCCACGCTCGTATCGTATACGTGATTGTAGCGCGATATATATAAATAATTAGCATGTTAAAATCGCAGCCTAAACATACATCTAGTGCATCTCATACAACTAAATGCAAAATAAACACCGTGTTTAGATATGGCCCATCTACCCTAGAGTTCTCCCAAACCAATGAGAGAACCTTTCTAAAAGAAAAAATAAAATTACACGTGAATAAACCCCAGTTACATTGAGGTATAAACAGAAATTAAATTTTACATCCAGAGTAGAGGGAGACGACACGCAGACCGTATTTACCGAAATAAACCTCCTAGAGCCATATCCAACACCACACAATTCAAATATGAACACTTCATACAATTATGTCAAACACGGTAACAAACACACAAATTAAAACTCCTTTTAAAATTGTGTTCACTTTAGGTCTGTGCAATTTTAACATGCCCTTTTCCTGGGATTAGGCCTCTTGTCAATAATTATAAATACCATGAATCTCATTCAAGAAAAATTTTCCAGTCGATCCAATCGACTTATATGTATCTCATACATATAATTTGCACAATTTTTCTGTAGATTGAATTCTTTAAGAAAATTGATCGGTGGATTTCTTTGTAAAACCAAAAGTGATTGAAAGCGGTAAACACAAAACATCATACATCTCATGTACAAACAAACAGTTTTAAATCCTAGAACTAGCCTGGCTCTGATACCACTGTTGGGAATCTTAGGCGCCTAAGGCAGCGGAAGCAAAAAATAAAATTAATTAAAACGCCTAGGTCCTATGATTCCCGAACAGATCCGCTAGCAGAATTTAAAACTTTTGGTTAGTGTTATACCTCAAGAGTTTCAATCTGATGGTTGAACGGGGTGAGTTCTACGGAGTCCACTCCCAGAGTTCTCCCTCTGCCAGTAATCCACACGAACAGTTTCTTTGAACACAGAGGTGCTAGCCTCCAATTCTTTTCTCCAAAAGAATCAAGGACCAATCTACAGACCTCTGACTTCAAGAACTCCTTTTTGAATCAGCAACTGAGGTGGCGCTTAGCAGAATCCCCCCACAAGAACTCCTTCTTGCCTATTCTTCTCTCAAACCCTAATTACAGAGCTAAAATAGAAATTCTCTAACTTTTAGAGAAAGTCAATTTTCTCTATGTGTGTGCAAAGGAATACTTTCTCTCTCTAACTCTTAGGAGGAAAATCAAATTAGGGTTGGTATGCTATGCATTCACTACTAGGGCAAGTCGACTTGCCTAGTATATATAGACTAAAATTTGGTGATTTAATTATTCCTAAAGTAAAGATATTCTGATAATATAATATTATATTTAAATTCAAATTGCAATCTTGGAGAATCAAATTGAGAGATCAAATCTCCCAATGCGACCCACCAAGATGGCACCATCTCCCTCTCTAATTTCCTTGGAATTTTATAAATAAAAAACTTCCTTATTTTTGATTCACCAAAGATTCTGAGATGAGATCTTCACCAAATCTTTTGAATTCAAATATTTTGAAATCTCCATCAAATCTTTTGAATTCAAATATATTATTTGAATTAATAAAACAATTTTATTTATCCAAATAATCCCCTAGAGGCGCCACCCTCATATTTTATTTAGGAATTTTATAATTCAATAATTTCCTAACTCTTAGGAACATTATCTGAATTATTTTCCTAATATTTAAATTGTCTATAATTAATCTCATTAATTATATACAATTATTAATATTTAAATTTGTCCCACAAATCTAAATATGTCATCTGTAGATTAATTAAGACAAGACATAATGTCCCAGACATTTCCTCTGTGTCTTAAATCGTGTCACTCGCGTGACCCACGAATTAACCCTAATTCGTGTCCTTTTCAAAAGGTGTTCAGTTCCTGCTCGTGTGTGACCCAACAGGCCCCACGTGAAGTTGGCAGCAGGGCATCGCCATGACCTACAAGTCGTGAGCGGACTCTAGCAAGCCATCACAACTACCCAAAACACTTGAGTTATCGTTTTTAACTAAAACGACTTAACCTCAGTACCTCCGTGTCAGAGATCCGATTGTCCTACAATATCTTGGTCATGGACTAGGCACAGGAATGTCATCCATAATCCTAACCACAACTTTCTCGATTCCCTGAGTAAGTCCCAATTCTTGAGTGGCCACTCTTTTTCCTGGACAGACTCATCGAGGGCACCAGTTAGATATCTCTCATCTAATGAGGGACAAAATCCCATTTTGGCCAATCCACATTCCACAGCAATGCAATCAACCAGACCCGTACGTAGCCCTTATAACTACCCTGTTACGGGCAGCGTTAGACCAAGCCAAAGTCTGACAACTGCAGCGCCGAAATAATGATGACCTCAGGTCTAAGGCATCGCTACAGGCGTACTAGGAGAGGCAAGCTGATGACTAAACCCATGCAGGACTCTCCGGGTCAGTCCAGCAACTCGTAACCACCTTACGTAATTGCACTATGACTCTCGTCCCAGCATCTAGTGCGTGCATCTCATGCACCGAGGTCATGCTGGTCTTAGTTCATTTTTGTTCCCACAAAAATAATCGACCAGGGACAAATTTAGATTAATTATCTCATAATTAATCATGGATGTTATCATAGTAAACATGCTAATAACATGATAACACATTAATTTATCTTCCATAAATTAATAATATGTTCATAACACATTTACATAAACTGATTGGCCCTAGGGCACAATCTCCAACACTAATATTATCAGGTGCAGGTCTAACTCTCTCTCTCCAAGAAGAAAATCGACTCACTCTTCACACTATTAGGACTTGGCGAATTTTTACTCTCAACAAGGCACTAGGTGAAATTCTTAGTCTCACCAAGAATTGGTTGTGTTGTGTAGTGTGTTAGGCGCCAAGGCCTCTATTTATAGTTTCCTCCTTCCCAATTTTAGGGAATCCTAATCCAATTAGTGAATCCCTAAGATCTTGGATATCTTAATATATTTCAGTGAATCTTTTGATTTATAATATCACACTTTAATATTAAAATTCAAAATTCAATAGGTGGCAATTTAAATTTGAGACTCAAAATCAAATCTTCATTGCTCAAATCCTATTGGTTGGAATGAGTCATGAGGAATTGATTTTATAATCAAAATATTACTTTAATATTTTATATCATAAAATTTGAATTTGCACATATCTTTTAAATTTAAAGTGCAAGATCAAATATTGCACTCCAAGAAATAAGTCCATGCGCCATCCTCATGTAGTTCAAGAGGAATTCCATAACAACCCAACTTCTTAGGTAGTTATTGTTGGAGATTGTGCCCTAGGGCCAATTGTTTTATGTAAATATGTTGAGAACATATTATTAATTTATGGAAGATAAATTAATGTGTTATCATGATTATTAGCATGTTTACTATGATAACGTCCATGATTAATTATGAGATAATTAATCTAAAATTCTCCCTGGTCGATTATTTTTGTGGGAACAAAAATGAACTAAGACCAGCATGACCTCGGTGCATGAGATCCACGCACTAGATGCTGTGACGAGAGTCATGGTGCAATTACGTAAGGTGGTTACGAGTTGCTGGACTGACCTGGAGAGTCCTGCATGGGTTTAGTCATCAGCTTGCCTCTCCTTGTACGGTTGTAGTGATGCCTTAGACCTGAGGTCATAATCATTCCGGCGTTGCAGTTGTCAGATTTTGGCTTAGTCTAACGCTGCCCGTAACAGGGTAGTTATTGTTGGAGATTGTGCCCTAGGGCCAATCATTTTATTTGATAAATATGTTGTGAACATATTATTAATTTATGGAAGATAAATTAATGTGTTGTCATATCATTCGCATGTTTACTATGATAACGTCCATGATTAATTATGAGATAATTAATCTAAAATTGTCCCTGGTCGATTATTTTTGTGGGAGCAAAAATGAACTAAGACCAGCATGACCTCGGTGCATGAGATGCACGCACTAGATGCTGGGACGAGAGTCATGGTGCAATTACGTAAGGTGGTTACGAATTGCTGGACTGACCCGGAGAGTCCTGCATGGGTTTAGTCATCAGCTAGTCTCTCCTAGTACGCCTGTAGCGATGCCTTTGACCTGAGGTCAATGACTATTCCAGCGTTGCAGTTGTCAGTCTTTGGCTTAGTCTAACGCTGCCCGTAACAGGGTAGTTATACGGGCTGAGTACGGGGCTGGTTGATTGCTTTGCAGTGGAATGTGGATTGGCCAAAATGGGATTTTGTCCCTCATTAAGATGAGAGATATCTAACTGGCGCCCTCGATGAGTCTGTCCAGGAAAATGCGTGGCCACGCTGGGATTTGGGACTTACTCAAGGAATCGAGAAAGTTGAGGTTTGGATTATGGATGACATACCTGTGCCTAGTCCATGACCAAGATATCGTAGGACAAACGGATCACGTACACGGAGGTACTGAGGTTAAGTCGTTCTTCCGGTTACCGAACGATAACTCACGGATTTTGGGTAGTTGTGATGGCTTGCTAGAGTCCGCTCACAACTTGTAGGTCATGGGGATGCCCTACTGCCAACTTCACGTGGGGCCTGCTGGGTCACACACGAGCAGGAACTGATCACCATTCGAGTGGGACACGAATTAGGGTTAATTCGTGGGTCACGCGAGTGACACGATTTAAGACACAGAGGAAATGTCTGGGACATTAGGTCTGGTCTTAATTAATCTACAGATGACATATTTAGATTTGTGGGACAAATTTAAATATTAATAATTGAATATAATTAATGAGATTAATTATAGGCAATTTAAATATTAGGAAAATAATTCTGGATAATGTTCCTAAGAGTTAGGAAATTATTGAATTATAAAATTCCTAATAAATAGGAGAGGGTGGCGCCTCTTGGGGATTATTTGGGTTAAATAAAAATGTTTTATTTAATTCAAATAATATTTGAAATTCAAAAGATTTGGTGAGTATCTTTTAATATCTTTGGTGAATCAAAATTAGAGGTTTTTGATTAATTAAATTCTAAGGATATTTTAAGAGGCATTAGGCGCATGGAAGGTGGGTCCCATTGGGAGATTTGATCTCTCAATTTGATTCTCCAAGATTGCATTTTGAATTTAAATTATAATATTATGGTAATATTATAATTATAAATTCAGACCTAAAATAATTATATTATCAGAATATCTTTATTTTAGGAATTTTAAAATCACCAAAACTCTTCCTTATTTATAGGGCGCAAGTCGACTTGCCCCACACACATAAGTGAAACCCTAGTTTTTTATTTTTCCTCCTAAGAGTTAGAGAGAGAAAAATTCCTTTGCACACACATTAGAGAATTTCGACTTTCTCTAAGAGTTAGAGAGAGAATTCGAATTTGCTCTACAAATTAGGGTTTGAGAGAATAATAGGCAAGAAGGAGTTCTTGTGGGGGGATTCTTCTAGCGCCACCGCCATTGCTGAATTATCAAGAAGGAGTTCTTGAAAATTCAGAGGTCTGTAGATTGGTCCCGGAAATTCTTTTGAGAAAAGAATTTGGAGGCTAGCACCTCGGTGGTCAAAGAAACTGTTCGTGTGGATTACTGGCAGAGGGAGAGCTCTGGGAGTGGATCCGTGGAACTCGCCCCGTACAACTATCAGTTTGAAACTCTGAGGTATAACACTAACCAAAAGTTTTAAATTCTACTAGCGGATCCGTTCGGGAATCCTAGGACCTAGGCGTTATTTTTGATATTAATTTTTGCTTCCGCTGCCTTGGCGCCTAGGATTCCCAACAGAAACGTTTTCACCCGTTGCAATGGCCAAATCCATTAGGATCCTCCTTGCCATAGTCGCATATTATGACTATGAGATATGGCAGATGGATGTCAAAACAGCATTCCTTAACGGAAGGCTGCTCGAGGATGTATACATGACACAACCTGAAGGGTTTGTATGTCCAGAGGAACCAGAGAAGGTATGCAAGCTTCAGAGATCCATTTATGGACTGAAGCAAGCATCCCGAAGTTGGAATCATCGTTTTGATGAGGTAGTTAAAGAGTTTGGCTTCTCACAAAACGAAGATGAACCTTGTGTTTACAAGAAGGTTAGTGGGAGCACAATTGTGTTCTTGGTGCTATATGTCGATGACATATTGCTCATTGGAAATGATATTCCAACCTTAGAGATTGTGAAACCTTGGTTGGGAAAATCATTCTCAATGAAGGACTTAGGAGAAGCTGCCTACATTCTAGGCATCAAGATCTATAGAGATAGATCTCGAAGGCTTCTCGGATTGAGTCAGAGTACATACTTGGATAAGATACTGAAACGGTTCAGTATGCAAGATTCCAAGAAGGGATTCATTCCGATGAATCATGGCTTGACCCTAAGCAAGAAACAGTGTCCTAAGACACTTGTTGAGCGAGGGCGCATGAGTGGCATCCCTTATGCTTCGGCAATTGGATCCATTATGTATGCCATGCTATGTACTCGACCTGATGTGTCATTTGCCCTGAGCATGACAAGCCGGTTCCAACAAGACCGTGGAGAGGATCATTGGACCGTTGTCAAAAACATCCTTAAGTACTTAAGAAGAACTAGGGATGAATTCTTGGTATACGGTGGAACTGATGAGGAGTTGAGTGTAATTGGTTACACTGA
>QANZ01011200.1:0-11226 GCA_003254925.1 Chamaecrista fasciculata
ATACATCAAAAAGGATTGGCCCTAGGGCACAATTCCTATAAAAAATTTCCTTGGTTGGGTGAGAACAAATCTCATATTACAAAACCAGTCGAGGAATTTTGTCCTAGACAACTTGTCCTTCTCAAGGACAGATCGCGGTGATAGTGATGAACTATTGTTTGTTGCCATTGATTCTACTACTAAGATATGAGAAGTTTAAATAGCAGGAAAAATACTTCCACCATTTTATAAAACCCAGTGAAATTTATTATTAGTGGCTAAGACCCATATTTCACCAAAGTTTACCGTCGCGAAGGCGATCATGCACCCTTTGGTTATTTAGGTAGGTAACTCCTTACCAATCACATCTTTATGTGACTCTTAGATCCTTATGGGACTGTATCATCTAATGCCGTGAGGTCCAAAACCGTTTTGATAACCCCATTAAGTCACACGGTAAAACATGTGAATGACTAGATTCAAAACAACGAGGTCAAAGCCCAACCCCATATCATCAAGGCCCAACTGCAATACGTGTCGCGGAGGCGATCACCGCATTCAAAGAGCCAAGATTTCAATGGGCGTCGTGTTGAAAATCCCATTCACCCGTGTCTCCTCAAGGTCAAGGCAGATACGTGTCGCGGAGGCGATCACCGTTCCACGATGAACAAGATTTTGACAGGGCATTTTAGCGATGGCATTAAGACTTAACATTCTCTAAAAGGGTTTGATTTTTAATTATAAAATGTTCCGTTTTATAGTTTAATTTTAAAACTCCTTTTAAAATTAAACGAGTCATGCCACATGTTTATTACCCCATGTATCTCATACATATAAACATGTGCCCGGATTTTGTATCGTATACAAAATCCCACGCTCATATCGTATACGTGGTTGTAGCGCGATATATATATATTGTAGCATGTTAAAATTCGCACCCTAAACATACATCTAGCGCATCACATACAACTAAATGTAAAAACATACACCGTGTTCAGATATGGCCCATCTACCCTAGAATTCTCCCAAGCCAATGAGAGAACCTTTCTAAAAGGAAAAATAAAATTACACGTGAATAAACCCCAGTTACATTGAGGTATAAACAGAAAGTAAATTTTACACCAGAGTAGGGAGACGACTCGCAGGCCGTATTTACCGAAATAAACCTCCTAGAGCCATATCCAACACCACACAATTCAAATATGAACAATTCATACAATTATGTCAAACACGGTAACCAACACACATATTAAAACTCCTTTTAAGATTGTGTTCAATTTAGGGTCTGTGCAATTTCAACATGCCTTTTCTTGAGATTAGGCCTTTTATCAATAATAATAAATACCATGAATCTCCATTCAAGAATTTATAATTATTGACCCCCCAAAAATTGTAAAATTCATAATTTTAACAAATTTTCAGCCACCTTTATAATTATTATAATTAAAACTCTTTTAACTATAATTATAAAGGAATTTCGACTTTGGCCTAACACATCAAGAAAAATTTTTCCGGTCGATCCAATCGACCCTATATGTATCTCATACATATAATTTGCACCTTTTCTGTAGATTGAATTTTTAAGGAAAATGTTCGGTGGATTTTTGTAAAACCAAAACTGTTGGAGAATGTGCCCTAGGGCCAATCGTTTTTTTTTGTTAAATATGTTATGAACATATTATTAATTTATGGAAGATAAATTAACGTGTTGTCATATTATTAGCATGTTTACTATGATGACATCCATGATTAATTATGAGATAATTAATCTAAACTTGTCCCTGGTCGATTATTTTTGTGGGAACAAAAATGAACTAAGACCAGCATGACCTCGGTGCATGAGATTCACGCACTAGATGCTAGGACGAGAGTCATGGTGCAATTACGTAAGGTGGTTACGAATTGCTGGACTGACCCGGAGAGTCCTGCATGGGTTTAGTCATCAACTAGTCTCTCCTAGTACGCCTGTAGCGATGCCTTTGACCTGAGGTCAATTACTATTCCGGCGTTGCAGTTGTCAGTCTTTGGCTTAGTCTAACGCTGCCCGTAACAGGGTAGTTATACGGGCTGAGTACGGGTCTGGTTGATTGCATTGTTGTGGAATGTGGATTGGCCAAAATGGGATTTTGTCCCTCATTAGATGAGAGATATCTAACTGGCGCCCTCGATGAGTCTGTCTAGGAAAAGGAGTGGCCACTCAAGAATTGGGACTTACTCAGGGAATCGAGAAAGTTGTGGTTTGGATTATGGATGACTATCCTGTGCCTAGTCCATGACCAAGATATCGTAGGACAATCGGATCTCTGACACGGAGGTACTGAGGTTAAGTCGTTTTTGGTTACAAACGATAACTCACGTGTTTTGGGTAGTTGTGATGGCTTGCTAGAGTCCGCTCACAACTTGTAGGTCATGGGGATGCCCTACTGCCAACTCCACGTGCGGCCTGCTGGGTCACACACGAGCAGGAACCGAACACCATTTGAATGGGACACGAATTAGGGTTAATTCGTGGGTCACGCGAGTGACACGATTTAAGACACAGAGGAAATGTCTGGGACATTATGTCCTGTCTTAATTAATCTGCAGATGACATATTTAGATTTGTGGGACAAATTTAAATATTAATAATTGTTTATATTAATGAGATTAATTATAGACAATTTAAATATTAGGAAAATATTTCAGATAATGTTCCTAAAAGTTAGGAGATTATTGAATTATAAAATTCCTAAATATATTAAGAGGGTGGCGCCTCTTGGGGTATTATTTGGATAAATAAAAATGTTTTATTAATTCAAATAATATTTGAATTCAAAATATTTGATGGAAATTTGAATTCAAAAGATTTGGTGAATATCTCTCAGAATCTTTGGTGAAACAAAAATAAGGAAGTTTTTGACTAATAAAATTCCAAGGATAATAGAGGGAGTTAGGCGCCATCTTGGTGGGTCCCATTGGGAGATTTGATCTCTCAATTTGATTCTCCAAGATTGCATTTTGAATTTAAATATAATATTAGAGTAATATTATAATTATAAATTCAAGGCCTAAAATAATTATATTATCAGAATATCTTTATTTTGGGAATAATTAAATCACCAAAATATCTCCCTATTTAAAGGGTGCAAGTCGACTTGCCCATCATGCATAGCATACAAACCCTAGTTTGTTTTTCCTCCTAAGAGTTAGCGAGAGAAAAATTCCTTTGCACACACTAAGAGAGAAAGTCGACTTTCTCTAAGAGTTAGAGAGAGATTTCGACTTTGCTCTATAATTAGGGTTTTGAGAGAAGAATAGGCAAGAAGGAGTTCTTGTGGGGGGATTCTTCTAAGCGCCACCTCTATTGCTGATTCAAGAAGAGTTCTTGGAATCAGAGGTCTGTAGATTGGTCCCAGAATTCTTTTGGAGAAAAGAATTGGAGGCTAGCACCTCGGTGTTCAAAGAAACTGTTCGTGTGGATTACTGGCAGAGGGAGAACTCTGGGAGTGGACTCCGTGGAACTCGCCCCGTTCAACCAATCGATTTGAAACTCTGAGGTATAACACTAACCAAAAGTTTAAAATTCTACTAGCCGATCCGTTCGGGAATCATAGGACCTAGGCGTTTTTTAATTTTATTTTTGCTTCCGCTGCCTTAGGCGCCTAGGATTCCCAACAGTGGTATCAGAGCCACGCTAGTTCTAGGATTTAAAACTGTATGTTTGTGCATGAGATGTATTAATTTTTGCGTTTTGTGTTTACCGCTTTCAATCAAATTGGTTTTACAAAGAAATCCACCGATCAGTTTTCTTAAAAGAAATCAATCTACAGAAAAATTGTGAAAATTATATGTATGAGATACATATAAGTCGATTGGATCGAAGGAAAAATTTTTCTTGATGTTCTATGCAAAAATCGAAAATCCTGTATAATTATAATTAAAAGTGTTTTAATTATAATAATTATATAGGTGGCTGAAAATTGTTAAAATTTGGAATTTTAAAATTTTTGGGGGTCAATATTTATAAATTCTTGAATGAGATTCATGGTATTTATAATTATTGACAAAAGGCCTAATCTCAAGAAAAGGGCATGTTAAAATTGCACAGACCTAAAGTAAACACAATTTTAAAAGAGTTTTAATTTGTGTGTTTTGTTACCGTGTTTGACAATAATTATAAGAAGTGTTCATATTTGTATTGTGTGGTGTTGGATATGGCTCTAAGAGATTTATTTCGGTAAATACGGCCTGCGTGTCGTCTCCCTCTACTCTGGATGTAAAATTTAATTTCTGTTTATACCTCAATGTAACTGGGTTTATTCACGTGTAATTTTATTTTTCCTTTTAGAAAGGTTCTCTCATTGGCTTGGGAGAACTCTAGGGTAGATGGGCCATATCTAAACACGGTGTTTTATTATGCATTTAGTTGTATGAGATGCGCTAGATGTATGTTTAGGCTGCGATTTTAACATGCTAATTATATATATATATATCGCGCTACCACGTATACGATACGAGCGTGAGATTTTCTATGAGATACAAAATCTGGGCACATGTTTATATTGATGGAGATTATGCCCTAGGGCCAATCATCCTATAGATATGTTTGGAACATATCAATTAATTTATGGAGATAAATTAATGGTTATCATATTATTAGCATGTTTACTATAATAACAGTCCATGATTGATTATGAGATAGTTAATCTAAATTGTCCCTGGTCGCTCATTCGAGTGGGAACTTGAATTGAACCAAGACCAGCATGACCTCGGTGCATGGAGATGCACGCACTAGATGCTGGGACGAGAGTCATGGTGCAATTATGTAAGAGTTACAAATTGCTGGACCGACCCGGAGAGTTCTGCATGGGTTCAGTCATTAGCTGGTCTCTCCTGTACAATCTGTCATGATGCCCTTAGACCTGAGGTCTTGACTATTCCGGCATTACAGTTGTCAAACTTTGGCTAAGTCTAACGTTACTCGTCACAGGGTAGCCATAAGGGCTGAGTACGGGTTTGGTTGATTGTCGTGCTGAGGAATGTGGTTGGCCAAGATGGAATTTTGTCCCTCATAGAGATGGGAGATATTTAACTGGGCCCCTCGATGAGTCTGTCCAAGGGAATGTGTGGCCACACTGGATATTAGGACTTACTCAGGAATCGAGAAAGTTGAGGTTTGCATTTTGGATGACTTTCCCATGCCGAATCCTTACCGAAATATCGTAGGACAAAAAGGGATCTGAACATGATAGTACTAAGGTTAAGTCGTTTAGGGGTTAAACGATAACTCACGTGTTTTGGGTAGTCGTGATGGCTTGCTAGAGTCCGCTCTCGACTTGTGAGTCATGAGATGATTTACTGCCAACTTCACGTGGGGCCTGCTGGGTCACACACGAGCAGGAACCAGAAGCCAAGCTGGAACACGAGTTAACCCTAATTCGTGGGTCACATTTGTGACACCGTTTAAGACATAGCTGATTGTGGGACATGAAGTCTTTGTCTTGAATTAATTATCTACAGATATATGATATTTAGATTTGTGAGACAAATTTAAATATATATATATATATGATAATTGTTAAATAGATAATTGGATTAGGCTATATACAATTATATTCCTATTTATATTATTAGGGGAATTATAAATTAAATAATATTCCTAAGAGTTAGGAAATTATTGATTTTTTAAATTCACTAATATTAGGACTAAATAGGATGAGGTTGGCGCCTCAATTGATCAAGGAATTTAATTAATAAAAATGTTTTATTAATTAAAGTCATGGCTTGAAATTTGAAATTCAAATGAGATTTGATCTAGATTTCAAATGGATGAATTAAATATATTAAAGTAATATTTTAATTCGTAATTTATAGGGCAAGTCGAAATTCTAGGCCCATTGGATTTAAAATATTAATGTAATATTTTAATTCAATAAACTAGAGTTTGAGACTTGGTGAGATTGACTTAAAGATATTGTGGCAATTCTTTAATTCAATATTGTTGGAAAATAAATTAGTTATAACTTCCTAAGAGTTAGTTAGTTATTTTGATTTATTAAATTCAACAAGATAATTAAGGGGAGTTGGCGCATGGGAGAGAGAGATTTGGGAAGATTTGATCTTCCAAATTGATTCTCCAAGATTGCATTTTGATTCCAATTTTAATATTAAGGTAATATTATAAATTGGAAATCAAGTCATAAAATCTTGATATTAAGATATCATAATATTATGGTTTGATAATTATATGATTTTAGGGTTTCCTAAAATTATAATTATCAAAGTTTCCCAAACCCTATAAATAGGAAGCCATAAGTCGACTTTCATAATGCTTAACCAAGAGAGAGAAAATTTCGATTTTTGCTCTAGGTTAGAGAGAGAATTCACAACTTGAGAATTGGATTCTTGAGAGTGAAATCACAAAAGGGTGAGAGCCTCATGCACAACATAAAAGTCGACTAGCCTAACTTTACACAAAGGAGAAATTCGATTTTGCCTTTGGTGAGGAGAGAGAAAGAAAACGCTATCTTGCTTTCCTAGAGAGAGAAAGTGGCGCACAATATTAAAGAGTTTAATATTGTGTGAGAAGGTTGTGTGGGATCAAGAATCAGATTCTTGATCAAGGCGCCAAACTGTTCTTGATAATTCAAGAAGAGTTCTTGAATTTAAAGAACACCCGTAGATAAAGGTTCCGGATTCACTTGGAGAAGTGAAGGAGGCTAGCACCTAGGCATCTCCGAAACTGTTCGTGTGGATTACCGGCGGAGGAAGGACGCGTCACGTGGACTTCTAGGAAACGCCCCGTTCAACTAAACCGATTGAAACTCGTGAGGTATACCACTAACCAAAGGTTTTAAATTCAGCTAGCGGATCCGTTCGGGAATTCTAGGACCTAGGCGTTTAAAATTTTAATTTACAGTTTTTGCTTCCGCTGCCTTAGGCGCCCTGAATTCCCAACAGTGGTATCAGAGCCACGCTAGTCCTTGGATTTAAAACTGTTTGTTTGTACATGAGATGTATGAAGTATGTGTGTTTACCGCTTTCAATCACTGTTTTAGTTTTACAAAATTCACCGATCAATTTTGGCTTAAAAGTCGATTTTATTATCTAAGGTGCAAAATTATGTATGAGATACATAAAGAAATCAATGAGATTGATTTGGATAATTTTCTTGAATTATAAGGCCTAAATCGAAAATCTTTGTATAATTATAATTAAAAGTGTTTTAATTATAATATTATAAAGGTGGCTGAAATTTATTAAAATTTGGAATTTTATAAATTTTGGGGATCAATAATTCGAATTCTTGAATGAGATTCTTGAATTTTATAATTATTGATAATAGGCCTGAATTTCAAGAAAGGCATGTTAAAATTGCACAACCCTAAATTAAACACAATTTTAAAAGGAGTTTTAAATATGTGTGTTAGTTACCGTGTTTGACATAATTATATGAATTGTTCATATTTGAATTGTGTGGTGTTGGATATGGCTCTAGGAGGTTTATTTCGGTAAATACGGCCTGCGTGTCGTCTCCCTCTACTCTTATGTAATTTTACTTTCTGTTTATACCTCAATGCAACTGGGGTTTATTCACGTGTAATTTTATTTTTCTTTTAGAAAAGTTCTCTCATTGGCTTGGGAGAATTCTAGGGTAGATGAGCCATATCTAAACACGGTGTGCTGCATTGCATTTAGATGTATGAGATGCGCTAGATGTATGCTTAGGGTGCGATTTTAACATGCTTAAACAAACATTACGCTATAGCCACGTATACGATACGAGCGTGGGATTTGTATGAGATACAAAATCCAGACACATGTTTATATGTATGAGATACATGGGGAAATAAACATGTGGCATGACTCGTTTAATTTTAAAAGAGTTTTAGAATTAAACAACCAAATCGGAATATTTTAAATAAAAATCAAACTCTTTTAGAAAATCTTAAGTCGTAATGCCATCGCTAAAACACCCTGTCAAAATCTTGTTCATCGTGGAGCGGTGATCGCCTCCGCGACACGTATCTGCCTTGACCTTGAGGAGACACGGGTGAATGGGATTTTCAATATAACGCCTATTGAAATCTTGGTTCTTTGGATACGGTGATCGCCTCCGCGACACGTATAGCAGTTGGGCCTTGATGATATAGGGTTGGGCCTCCGCCTCGTTATCTTGAATTTAGCCATTCACATGTTTTACCGTGTGACTTAATGGGGTTATCAAAACGGTTTTGGACCTCAAGGCATTAGATGGGATAAACATGCCATAATAAGTATCATAAGATGATACAGTCCCATAAGGATCTAAGAGTCACATGAGATGTGATTGGTAAGAGTTACCTACCCAAATAACCAAAAGGTGCATGATCGCCTCCGCGACGGTAAATTTTGGTGAAATATTGATCTTAGCCACTAATAATAAATTTCACTGAGTTTTATAAAATAGTGGAAGTATTTTATCTGCTAATTAAATTTTTCATATCTTTAAATTGTAGAATCAAAATGGCAATAGATAGTTCATCGTTTTCACTGCAACCTATCCTTGAGAAGGATAAGCTGACCAGAACAAACTTCCTCGATTGGTTTCGTAATCTGAGAATAGTTCTCACCCATGAGAGGAGGCTCTATGTTCTGGACAAACCTATTCCCAAAGAGCCTGCCAAGGGCGCTCCAGGAGCAGAGTGGAGGGCTTATGAGAAGCACTTCGATGACTCGCTGGAGGTCTCTTGTCTGATGGTAGACACAATGATTCCAGAGCTGCATGAGGGCTTGGATACATTGATGGCATATGAGATGATAACTCGTCTCAAGGAAATGTTCAGCTACCAAATCAGACAAGATAGATATGAGACCAACAAAGCTCTCATGTCTTGCAAAATGGCTGAAGGTGAATCTGCCCATTACCATGTCATGAGGATGAGAGGGTATATAGATCACCTTGAAAGGCTGGGTTTTCCTATTCCAACTGAGTTTGCCACTGGTGTAATCCTGTGCTCACTACCTAAGAGCTATGACTCGTTCATTAAAAGCTTCTTAAGGAGAGGAACAGAGAAAACAGTTTCTGAGTTGCATGGGATGCTCAAGTCTGTTGAGGCATCCATGATCCAGAAAAGGGAAAGGAAGTTGAAGGGCAAAGAAAAGAAAAAGGGAATCGAGCTGGATGGTGAGACCAAGCCAGAGGACGACCCTCAATCACCTGCCAAGAAGGCAAAGCCCTCAGAGGAAGTATTCTGTTCGATCTGTCAAGTGTCGGGACACGCGATGAGAAAGTGCAAATACTACTGGGAAGATCAAAAGAAGCAGAAGTGCGTTAAAGCCTCTACTTCAGGTATCTATGTTATAAAGTGTTCGTTTTTCTACTTGAATCACTTGAGTATTGGATACACATGTGATTCTCACATTTGATGTGCAGGGTCTTCAGAGACGGTAGAAAACGAGGACGGAAGCGAGATGGACCTAGACGTGGACAGTGGAGCAAATGTTGCTGCCGTTGCTACTGAAGGAACATGCGAGCTTGGATCGCCTTCATCGGGCTAGTTTTATTGTTATCCTTTAATTGTTTAAACATTGTTTTTCTCCTTATTAGATAAGGTAGATTTTTGTAATAACTCTTAATGAATGCTTCAAAAGCTAGATCTACGGCTATCTTTCGAAACACAAGTTGGAGTTCTTTGAAATAAAGATTTCAAAACGAAGTAGAAAATTAACTTGACAATAAAATCAAGAACCTTTGATTGGATCAAAGGATAAAGATTTGAGTCAAAGACTTCGCTAAACGTCTTAGAAGCTGTGAGAGAGTCTCACAACTCACTCTTCCTTAAGACCCATGGTGGATGGTGTTTTAAGAAAAGATGTCAAACTCTATTAGATAAGGTTTGATCTAGGATCATTGATCTTATACCATCCTTAAAGGGTGTGCTCTAGAAGCTGCTGACTTCACACTAAACCATTTCGTTTATAAGACGCCATATGAGATATGGGATGAGAGGAGTCTCATGATGTCTTATGACAGATTTGGGGATATCAAGGTTTATGTTAAGCAAGAGACTAAACGATAAACTGTCTCCAAAACTCTCAAGTACATATTTGTGGGATACCCTTAAAAGGGATATCAAATCTTCTACCCATCTGACAACAAAGAGTTTGTAGTCAGAGGAGGACACCTTTTAGAAAGGGATTCCATGTTTCCAAAAGAAACAGTGGGAGTAAGACGAATCTTGAAGGAGTTCAAGATCCACAAAAGACTTCAGAGGCACAGACGAAAAATAGAGAAGATCTGCAAGGTGTTGTGGAAGCTACTCTAAAACATAAGGACAACGAAGTTCTGATAGAACACGTTCTCAATTTCAAAGATGGGGATCTTTGGTCATTGAGAGCAAGGATGTGTTGCTCTAGGAGCGTGGCGAGCCCACCACCTGTCAAGAATTTTAATCTTTGTTTTGATGAAAGCACCAAAGAAGTTTGGCTTCATACAAAACCTAGATGGGTCCTATGTTTACAAGAAGGTTAGTGGGAGCACAATTGCAATCCTGGTGCTGTATGTCATGCACATATAGCTAGTTGAGAGCTGCATTACTATCCCTAAGATTGAGAATCTTAGATAGTTTAATCACTTTCAATGAAGGATAAGAAGTTGAGATCTATGAGATAGTTCTCAGAGGAGCTTCTTAAAATTGAGTCAAGAAGTACATTCTTGAATAAGATACTGAAGACTTCAATATGAGAGACTTGAGAAGCACTAAAGACAAATTCTTGGTACATGGTAGAATTAATGTGTAAGGTGGTTACACAAGAAGCCCATTATTCAAGCCAACCAAGATTGATCGCAGTAATGAAACATGTATTCCCTGAACAATAGAGATCGTAAGTTGGAATGGTTCCAAGCGGAATGCGATCACTGATTCTACAAGAATGGGTTAGTCGCGTGGAGACGCAGACTGTAAAACTGATGTCTGAAGTATGCTTAAAGGTCATCCTGGAGAGACAAGAAGACGCCTAAGCGGGAAGGGGTTCCCCACTGACATTCCGACAGTGATGTACTCAGACAAGATCACCTGAGATGGTGATATTGAGATATGTGAAAATAGCAGTCGAGGATAATTTTGCCAGTCCTCTTGCTAAACCCCACCACAGGTTTACATGAAAACATGTAATGTCAAGTGGGAATTAGACGCACATTAATGGATGTTTCTAAGAGTTAGGAACAGTTTGATTAATGATTGTACCTAGTGCAAGTGGGAGTTTGATGGAGATTGTGCCCTAGGG
>QANZ01011200.1:18474-33275 GCA_003254925.1 Chamaecrista fasciculata
TTGGGAGATTTGATCTCTCAATTTGATTCTCCAAGATTGCATTTTGAATTTAAATATAATATTAGAGTAATATTATAATTATAAATTCAAGGCATAAAATAATTATATTATCAGAATATCTTTATTTTAGGAATAATTAAATCACCAAAATATCTCCCTATTTAAAGGGGGCAAGTCGACTTGCCCATCATGCATAGCATACAAACCCTAGTTTGTTTTTCCTCCTAAGAGTTAGAGAGAGAAAAATTCCTTTGCACACACTAAGAGAGAAAGTCGACTTTCTCTAAGAGTTAGAGAGAGATTTCGACTTTGCTCTATAATTAGGGTTTTGAGAGAAGAATAGGCAAGAAGGAGTTCTTGTGGGGGGATTCTTCTAAGCGCCACCTCTATTGCTGATTCAAGAAGAGTTCTTGGATTCAGAGGTCTGTAGATTGGTCCCAGAATTCTTTTGGAGAAAAGAATTGGAGGCTAGCACCTCGGTGTTCAAAGAAACTGTTCGTCTAGATTACTGGCAGAGGGAGAACTCTGGGAGTGGACTCCGTGGAACTCGCCCCGTTCAACCAATCGATTTGAAACTCTGAGGTATAACACTAACCAAAAGTTTTAAATTCTACTAGCGGATCTGTTCGGGAATCATAGGACCTAGGCGTTTTTTAATTTTATTTTTGCTTCCGCTGCCTTAGGCGCCTAGGATTCCCAACAACAACAACGTGATTGAAAGCGGTAAACACACATATCATACATCACATGTACACATAAACAATTTTAAATCCTAGAACTAGCCTGGCTCTGATACCACTGTTGGGAATTCTAGGCGCCTAACGCAGCGGAAGCAAAAATAAAACTTAAAATAAAAACACGTCAGGTCCTAAAATTCCCGAACGGATCCGCTAGTAGAATTTAAAACCTGTTAAGATAGTGGTATACCTCATGAGTTTCAATCGGTTGGTTGAACAAGGCGTGTTCCAAGAGTCCACTCGCAGCGTCCTCCCTCTGCCGGTAATACACACGAACAGTTTCTTCGGGCACCAAGGTGCTAGTCTTCAGTTCTTTTCTCCAAAAGAACCAGGGACCAATCTACAGTGTATTTGAACTCAAGAACTCCTTCTTGAATCAAAATCCAAAAGTGGCGCAATGGAGAATTCCCCACAAGAACTCCTTCTTGTCTTTCCTGTTGGGAATTCATGGCGCCTAAGGCAGCGGAAGCGAAAACTGTAAATTAAAATTTTAAACGCCTAGGTCCTAGAATTCCCGAACGGATCCGCTAGCTGAATTTAAAACTTTTGGTTAGTGGTATACCTCACGAGTTTCAATCGGTTTAGTTGAACGGGGCGTTTCCTAGAAGTCCACTTGACGCGTCCTTCCTCCGCCGGTAATCCACACGAACAGTTTCGGAGATGCCTAGGTGCTAGCCTCCTTCACTTCTCCAAGTGAATCCGGAACCTTTATCTACGGTGTTCTTTAAATTCAAGAACTCTTCTTGAATTGTCAAGAACTGTATGGCGCCTTGATCAATAATCTTATTCTTGATCCCACACAACCTTGTCACACAAAACTAAACCCTTTAGTGTTGTGCGCCACTTTCTCTCTCTAAGAAAGCAAGGCTGCGATTTTCCTCTCTCTCCTCACCCAAGACAAAATCGAATTTTCCTTGTGAAGAATTTAGGCTAAGTCGACTTTTCTAATGTGCATGAGGCTCTCACCCTTTTGTGATTTCACTTATCAAAGAATCCAATTCTTCTCTAAGTCTATCTCTCAAGAATCCAATTCTTGTGATGTGTGTGTGAATGTCGACTTTGGCTTCCTTTTATAGGGTTTTGGGGACTTTGATAATTATAATTAGGAAACCCTAAAATCATATAGTTATCAAACCATAAGATTATGATATCTTTATATCAAGATTATATGACTTGAATTCCAATTTAAAATATTACCATAATATTAAAATTGGAATCAAAATGCAATCTTGGAGAATCAATTTGGAAGATCAAATCTTCCAAGATCTCTCTCAAGCCATGCGCCATCCCCTTTAATTTATTTGTTGGAATTTAACAAATCAAAATAACTAACTAACTCTTAGGTAGTTACAACTAATTTGTTATTTTCCAACAATATTGATTTAAAGAAATACCATAATATCTTTAAGTCAATCTCACCAAATCTCAAATTCTAGTTTATTGAATTAAAATATTACATTAATATTTTAAATCCAATTGGACTAGGAATTTTCGACTTGCCCTATAATTCATGAATTGAAATATTACTTTAATATTTTTAATTCATCCATTTGAAATCTAGATCAAATCTATTTGAATTTCAAATTTCAAGCCATGACTTTAATTAATAAAACATTTTTATTAATTAAATTCCTTTTAAATATGAGGCGCCAACCTCATCCTATTTAGTCCTAATATTAGTGAATTTAATAAATTAATAATTTCCTAACTCTTAGGAATATTATCTAATTTATAATTCCCCTAATATTATAAATAGGAATATAATTGTAAATAGCCTAATCCAATTATCTATTTAACAATTATCATATATATATATATATATTTAAATTTGTCTCACAAATCTAAATATCATATATCTGTAGATAATTTATTCAAGACAAGACTTCATGTCCCACAATTAGTTATGTCTTAAACGGTGTCACAAATGTGACCCACGAATTAGGGTTAACTCGTGTCCCAGCTTGGCATCTGGTTCCTGCTCGTGTGTGACCCAGCAGGCCCCACGTGAAGTTGGCAGTAAGTCATCTCATGACTCACAAGTCGAGAGCGGACTCTAGCAAGCCATCACGACTACCCAAAACACGTGAGTTATCGTTTAACCCCTAAACGACTTAACCTTAGTACCATCTTGTCCAGATCCCTTTTTGTCCTACGATATTTTGGTAAGAATCAGGGATGGGAAAGTCATCCAAAATCCAAACCTCAACTTTCTCGATTTCCTGAGTAAGTCCCAATATCCAGTGTGGCCACACATTCCTTGGACAGACTCATCGAGGGGCCCAGTTAAATATCTCCCATCTCTATGAGGGACAAAATTCCATCTTGGCCAACCACATTCCTCAGCACGACAATCAACCAAACCCGTACTCAGCCCTTATGGCTACCCTGTTACGAGTAACGTTAGACTAAGCCAAAGCTTGACAATTGCAATGCCAGAATAGTCAAGACCTCAGGTCTAAGGGCATCATGACAGATTTACAGGAGAGACCAGCTAATGACTGAACCCATGCAGAACTCTCCGGGTCGGTCCAGCAATTTGTAAATCCTTACATAATTGCACCATGACTCTCGTCCCAACATCTAGTGCATGCATCTCTATGCACCGAGGTCAGGCTGGTCTTGGTTCAATTCAAGTTCCCACTCGAATGAGCGACCAGGGACAGTTTAGATTAACTATCTCATAATTAATCATGGACTGTTATCATAGTAAACATGCTAATAATATGATAACCATTAATTTATCTCCATAAATTAATTGATATGTTCTCAACATATCTATAGGATGATTGGCCCTAGGGCATAATCTCCATCATTTCCTTCTCACCCAAACCCTAATTTTTGGCAACCTCAAATCGAATTTCCTAACTCCTTAGGCAAACTCGATTTTTCCCTCTCAACTCTTGAGAACCAAAAATTTCCTCACTTGGAAGTTAGGGTTTTGAAGGAGGCGATTTTTATCTCTCTCAACAAGGAGGATGAAAAATTGCACAAATGAATTCGCTCATGGTTTTTGCACTAGGCGCCTAGCCCTAGGCTATATATATAATTATATTTAGAGCATTATTATAATTCCAAATTATAATAATATGACTTCATGAATTTGAATTTCAAATTATAATATTACCATAACATTTAATTTAAATTCAAATCGTAATCTTAGAGAATCAAATGAGAGATCAAATCTCCCCAAAAGATTCACCAAGATGGCGCCATGCCCCTAAATAATTCTTTGGAATTTTATAAATCAAAAACCTTCCTAACTCTTAGGAAGTCATGATTCTCCAAAGATCCTGATTTGAGATCTCATCAAATCTATTTGAATTCAAATCTTTTGATATCTCTATCAAATCTTTTGAATTCAAATTCATGAATTAATTTAATAAAATAATTTTATTAATCTAAAACCCATAAAAGAGGCGCCACCCTCATGCTCCAATATTAGGGAATTTTATAATTCAATAATTTCCTAACTCTTAGGAACCTTATCTGAATTATTTTTCCTTAATATTTTAATTGTAAATAATTAATCCCCATTAATCATTTAACAATTATTATATTTAAATTTGTCCCACAAATTTAAATACTTCACAACTGTAGATCAATTAAGACAAGACATAATGTCCCAGACATTTCCTCTGTGTCTTAAATCGTGCCACCGGAGTGACCCACGAATTAACCCTAATTCGTGTCCCTTTTAAACGGTGTCCTGTTCCTGCTCGTGTGTGACCCAGCAGGCCCCACGTGAAGTTGGCAGCAAGTCATCTCCATGACCTACAAGTCGTGAGCGGACTCTAGCAAGCCATCACGACTACCCAAAACACGTGAGTTATCGTTTTTACCAAAACCGACTTAACCTTAGTACCACCTTGTCAAAGACCCTATTGTCACACGATATCTTGGTCATGGATTAGGCACATGAAAGTCATCCATAATTCAAACCTCAACTTTCTCGATTTCTTGAGTAAGCCCCAAATCCCAGCGTGGCCACGCATTTCCTGGACAGAAACATCGAGGGCGCCAGTTAGATATCTCTCATGTAACGAGGGACAAAATCCCATCTTGGCCAATCCACATTCCTCAGAACGGCAATCAACCAGACCCGTACTTAGCCCTTATGACTACCCTGTTACGGGCAGCGTTAGACTAAGGCAAAGTCTGACAACTGCAACGCCGGAATAATGATGACCTCAGGTCTAAGGCGTCGTGACAGGTGTACAGGAGAGGCAAGCTGATGACTAAACCCATGCAGGACTCTCCGGGTCATGTCCAGCAACTCGTAACCCCTTACGTAATTGCACCATGACTCTCGTACCAGCATCTAGTGCATGCATCTCTATGCACCGAGGTCATGCTGGTCTTAGTTCATTTCAAGTTCCCACTTGAATGAGCGACCAGGGACGGTTTAGATTAATTATCTCACAATTAATCACGAACTGTTATCATAGTAAACATGCTAATAATATGATAACCATTAAAGTGACGGCGCGAGATTTCCCACTTGGGCCGTTGGCTCAAAGTGACGGCGCAACGTAATATTGCGCTGAAGATATTTGCTGACGTCATATCTCACTCAGATGCTTGCGCCGCGGGATTTACCTCCCTTGCGCTGGCGGCTCATCCAACAGCACAAGAATATCTTGTGCTCGACGTCATCTTATCGAATATTCTGATATTTCCCTCTTGGTTTGGCCCTGTTTGGATATCTGAACACTAAATAAATCGTTAAGTAGCACCTATTTATAAAGTACAATAAATAAACGCTAATTAATCTATTTTATCCAATTTATTTCACCACACCTTGGTGCAACCCTTAGCATATTAATTGGTCTAATTATAATATATTATTATTATAAACACACTAAAAGAATGCCAAATAACTTGTTCACTTTTGGGCTGATCAGGGTCTATCTTTTTTGAGTCTGCTTTAGTTGTTTCCCTTTGTTTCTAGCCTTTCTGTGTGTCTTGTGCTCCCTGATCAGCCCAAATATGAACAAGTTATTTGGCCTTCTTTTGATGTGTTTAAACGAATAATATATTATAATTAGACCAATTAATATGCTAAGGGCTGCACCAAGGTATGGCGTAATAAAGTGGATAAAATAGGTTAATTAGCGTTTATTTATTGTACTTTATAAATAGGTGCTACTTAATGGTCTTTTTAGTGTTTCAGATATCCAAACCGGGTCAAACCAAAAGGGAAATATCTAGAATCAACAAGAAGATCACGTTAAGCACAAGATATTCTTGTGCCGTTGGATGAGCCACCGACGCAAAGGAGATAATTCCCGCGGTGCACGTTCCTGAGAGTATATGACGTCAGCACGTAAGTTTCAGCGCAATTTTAGGTTGAGCCGTCACTTGCGCCAACGGCCCAAGTGAGAAGTCTCGTAGCACACGCAACTTCGTGGCTTAAAGATATGTTTTGGACAACTAGGATTCAAGATATGAAGATACATCGAAGATATTCCGGATATTTCGCTGTGCTTCCGTGTTGGGCCGCCGGCACACGCAACGGCCCAAGCGCAAATCTTTTCCTTGACTTGCGAATCAAGCATACTACTAGTGCCTATAAATAAAGTTTGTCATTCCATGCTCAAAGTCGCCAATTCACAGTAGAAAATATATTAGTTTAGAATAAAGTTCTCTGCCTAGAGCATGAGTAACTAATTAGGTAAAATACTTGAGGAATGCCTCAAGGATGTGGCTTGAGTTCACTATGTTTTCATTGTAGAGTCCAGATGTTGATGTTGCATTTATGAGGTATGATCAACTCCTTCATAGTATTTGTTGAAAGTTGTTTATATATTAGATTTATATATCAGTACTTTATTAGGGAATGAAACCTTGATATTCCTAGAGTCTATCTCTTTCACGATTAATAAAGGTTGCTCTTTAAACATGTTATTTACATGGCTGGTTTACTAAAGAGTGTTCTATCTATCTAGAAAGCATAATTGGGATTATTATTAGAGATTTCCTTGAAGAGCTTTGACAAATGCTCATAAACCCCAGTTTGGTTGAGTGATCGATCCTAACTTATATCTTTCATCATTGCTTGATTGATTGTGTTTGAGTCTAAATACATCAATTAACTTGAATAAGTAAATGCACATTAATTATCTGTTATCTATCTTGAATGAACTATGATAGTCCATCTCTAAGATTCTCTCTCAAGTATTGTTTTCATTCATTATTCATTAATTCTTGACAACTTTTATAACCAAACTTATAAACTACAACCTTCATCACAATTCTCTTAGTCTCAGCACATCGAGTTCCGCGAGAGATTCGACCTTGGGTTAGCATTTATACTATATTCTAATAAATATAGTTATACTTGCGAGGCTCAAGTATAATTAAATTTGGCTGCTTGACACCTTACGACGGGTGTCCGACCACTCCCTTTCTGCTTGTTATGGACTGATTTGATTGATGAACTCTGTTTTTTATTTTGTTTCTCCTAGTTTGAGTTAAGTTTAGGGAGAATCTCAATTTGCTTTAAATGTAATTTTTCTGCCTATTTCATGTGGTCTACAAATCATGCTTGTCATTTAGATTGATAAGTGAAAATTTTGAGACTGTCTTAAGTTGTTTTATTCATCTAAGTTCTTTATGATTATGCCTGAGAGTCCCCTACCTTATGGAAGTTTTGAGCCTATAACTTTTTCATTGTTTGAGTGACATTTTAGTCCAATAGCTTAGTTGCACTAGAACTTGATTGCATTCTAAATTGAAGCTTGATGTGCATTTTCATGTTTGATATGATAGAGGCATTCATTCTCACCCTTCATCCATACACAAGCCTAAACACTTTCCTTTGCTAGCCATTTCTGAGCCTTTTAAGCAACTACTTCTTTCATTTTTCTTTCTTTTGTTGTTATTTTTCTTTGTAGGTTTCTTTTTGTTTCTTTTATCATTTTGCTCCTCATGGTTGGGATCATTGAACAAAAAAAAAAAAGAAGTCAGAAAAAGAGTAATATAAGAGTCTTGTATAGTTCAAAAGAAAATCAAAAGAGTAAGACAAGTTTAGCCATAGCTTGTGCGCACAAAATAAAAGTGAAAGTAAAAAGAAAAGTTGAAAAGTGCTTAGTGATCCATTGGTGGAGGGGAGTAGAGTGATGATTGTTTTTGTAGGTTGTTTGTTAGTTTTTAGAGTCTTTGGGGCTTGTACTTGCTTTCTTCCTGCATTTTGTCATTACTTTCATCACTCTCTCTTCCATTTTGGCCTTTTCCATCATTACAACCCTCAAAGTCCTCTTGATCATTCATGTTGTGTATTTGTAGTGGAGATTTAAGATTTTTTCAAGCTTATGGTTGTTGCTTTGCTATTGTGACTTGAGTGATATCTTCCTGGGTGAGTTGAGTGAATACACATGCTACATGATCATTATGAATTCTCTTGAATGATTTGCTTTAAGCTGTCTGAATTCAATCTGCTCATTAGTTTAGGTGCATTCATGTTCTTGTTGCCTTGTGGGATTTAATAGACAGATTATATCTCTTGCATGCCTATCTTCTCTTTAGTCTTACCTTTGCCCATATAATCTAGAGGTCTTTCGATGTGTACTATAATGTTTTATAAGCTAATTAGAGTGGTTTTGGCCTCTAGATAGGTTGATTAGAGCTTAGAGTTCATTATTGCAACTTTGCTCTTTTATCGTCTAAAAGTGTAGTTTTCTCGGGTTAAATCTTTAATTTGTATTTGATATTTTAGACTTGAGATATTACATATTTTTATGTTGCAATTGAAGGTTTCAAGTAGCAAAACCTCTTAGAATCATTTGGGACAAACCGGAGATTAATCGGATTTAGAACAGAGCCAAAACATGCTTTTTATTGTGTGTTGTTCGCCAGTTACTCGCCAGATAGTGCAAAGTGGCAAGGAACCGACGAAAGAATTCCGGAGATGTTCGCCAGCTACTCGTCGAATAGTGCAAAGTGGCAAACATCGCGAATCTGAAGCTGTTTTAGTATGTTCTTTGGCCCGACCCGAATTTTCACTCAAATGACCCGAAACTTTCGCCCTAGACTTGAAATTTAGCTCTTTATCTGACCCAACTCAGCCTCCCACATATATCTAACCTAAAACCCTCATTTCCATGATCTCATTCACTCTCATTTTTCACTACTCACGCCTCCTCTCCTTCTCCTTTCACTTTCACCTTCATCCACCACCATCCATGGTCGTTCTTGGGGGTTGGGAGCTCGGATTCGGCACTTCTCCACCAATGAGTGCCTGAACATCTTGCTCGGAGGGCGGAGGACGAGGCTAGAGCACCAAGGTTTCTATCGTTTAGGGAATTTTTCATCTCTTTGTCATCTTTTATCTTAGGGTTTCTATTTAGTTGTTGAACTATGTTGGAATTCTGATGTAATTGATGATTTTGGATTGTATTCCTTAAGCTTATTCTTGATTGTATCATGTTTTGACTCTTAATTCGATATTCTTCGTTGTTAAGCTCTATCGTGTTATTGTTACTTGTGAGAATCTTGATTGATGATTGTTTAATTGTCAATTGGAGTGGCTTTAGGATTTACGTTCACAAAATTGGATGGTGGATTGATTGATTAGGTTAATTAGTCTCTTGTTTAAGAACTTGTTAATTGAGTTAATTAATCCTTCCTATGACTTTTCATGGCAATTGCAATTTAGTCCTTGTTATGAACTCCCTATGATTTTTATGGTGCAATGATAGCCAAACCATCCCGTAACTCCGAGTATTTCTCCATCTTCTATCACCCTTTTATAGTTTTATTTTGCATTCACTTTAGTCCTTAAATCATACTTTCTTATAGTTTCTTTTTAGAAATCACTTTAAAAGCCAATTTTGTCATACAATAGTGTATAGCTTTGCATTCTTTTTCGGCATCCGAGAACCGCTCTTTTCTCCACATTCAGGGAGTCCCTGAGAGATTTCGACCCAGCGAGTACCATTGTACTACATTTCAGCCGGTTAATTTGACGGGCTCACGACTGGTGTGATCAGTAATTCACTTTAATTAGTTGCAATTTTTAATTTCATTTGTGTCTATATAGCCGCCAGAATAGTGAAATCGAAGGGGAGAAGTTTTCGAATTTTTTAGTTGCTAGGATCAATGTGTTAAAGATGATAAACATTATGGACCTATTTGTAATTAACAAGGGAGCCCTTGAAAGAATATCATGAAATAAGGGGTTCAAACGAGGGTTCAGATGACACAATTTCGGGAAAAAAAAAAAGGAAGAATTTTGTATTTTGACCTAGGCATGTGCAGTTCACGTGTGATTTTTCATCGTCAACTATTGGAAAAAATTCTTAGGATACCGAAGTGCTAACGGCGAATACCTCAAGGTACCAAAATGGAATCGAGCCAAACTACAAGTTATCAAAGTGTAATTTACTCTATTTTTCAATATGGTATCAAAGTTACGTTGACATCTTAAACAACCTTCCTTAGCCTCCATCATTATTCCTTCACAAACACCCTTCTTCGTTCACTTAGCTTTGTCCATCATCATCTTGATTCATCGTCCTTTATAGATGATATGCACTCAAGTTGATTCTTGATCAACAACCCATTTGTGTCTCTAATTTTTACTCAACTTACAGAATTCAGTGGTGAATTTTCTGTTTGTCCTTAATTGATAGTTCCATTCTCAGTCCGTCCTTAATTGACGTTAACCACAAATTTCATCGTCCTTAATCAAACCAAATATTATCATACTTTTTAGTGTTTTTTCAAAATGATTTGCAATGATCATTAAGATTTACCGCATGATTTAACATCTAGTTATGACAATTTGGTTACACTTGCGATTGATTGCAATTTGTGCTTTTTAGTGCTTAAATATGTAATTTTATTGGGTTTTATGTTTAGATGATTTTATCCTATGAATCAAGGCTATTGCATTAGTTATTTTATTACATTTTTATGTTAGGATGAAGCCCAACTTGGGAGAAATCACAAATAAAAGGACCAAAAAAATGTTGAATTTACATGTTGAGAAACTAAAATTCAAAAGCAAAAAGTCTACGTACCATACTGCGGAGATTGCCTTGACTTTGCTGTGAGTTTGTTGACCTCGCCTATTGTAAGGTTGACAAATTAATTACTAAGTAATGCAACACAACAACGCAACCTAGATCGCATCACTTGTTGGAACTTCTTGTAAAGAATAACAATTAATTATGCAAATTCTGACGAAGTCGGTTTAAAGGATAGACGAAAGGTTTTAGGATGCAAAGGTAAAATAAAAATGGAAGAAAGTAAAAGAATGAAATAAAGATTGAAGATTGATTATAAGGTTTTCTATTAGAGAGATCTAATGTTGGCTTCTCAGCTTACAAAACTTTTTATCTTGTAAGAAAACATTTTCAAAAATAGCCTAAGACCTCCAAGAGTTGGACTTATTTATCTTTTCCATAACTCATTGACTGAGATAATTAAATAATTAGGTTCAGTAATCTCGTATGCTAATGTTGACAGAAGAATTAGAGATAGGTAACTCATAATTGAAGTTTATAAAGAGGTGTCAATTAAATAAATATAAATAAAAGAATCTAATTAAATCCCCAATAATTTACAAGTAAAGTAAATTAATAACATTAAGAACAATACCTACAACTTAGGTCAAACAATATTAACAAATAGAGAAAAAATATATTTAAACCTAGATGATCAAAACACTAAATGAGAATAATAGAAGAAAGTGATCAAAACTCCATGGTAGATGGGTAACCATGGCTGGAATATAAGCATTACCAAAATTAAATTCCTCCACAGGGCCCATGGAAGAAAGGAGATGAAAGATGAGGAGAAAAAGGCTAAAGAGAGGTGCCCAATTGGTGTATGGCAAGAGAATGAGGCGAGATCTTTATAAATTGGCAAAAGTCTAACAAATATCCCAGAGTCCTGCTTGCATACGAATGTCATTGTCTGTGCGCTTTAGAGATGTGTCGTGGCACCATGTGGTGGTGTAGACCCAATTCTTCACCAGAGTGTGGTAATCTTTGCTTCGGTCTTGGTTCCTTCGTTCATTTGCCCTAGGGGTGTACATGAGTCGGGCTGAGTCGGACCCGAGTCCCTGCCCGATCAATCCTGGGCTGGGTCACTGAGTCCAACCGAGTCCAGCCGAGCCAAATTTTATTTGGGTCATTTATTTATTTTATATAAGTTTACTTGTATATATTAATAAAAAAATTAATTATTGACCAATTTAATGATATTTTTATTAATAAAGACATTTAATTTTTAATTTTTTAAAGGCCAAAGTCCTATTTTGGTCCCTCAGTTATGCTCAATGTTCCAAATTGGTCCCTCAATTATTTTTCGTTCCATATTGGTCCCTCAGTTTTCCAAAACATGACACAGTTGATTCCTCAAATGTTTTCCATCCATTTTTCCGTTAAAAAAAAGACAAAATTAATTTTTAACTCCTAAAAGTTTGAATTTTTGCATTAAGGACCTTTTTTTCTCTCTCTCCTCTTTGATCAAACCAGAAAGTTTTAATTTTTTGGAAATGAGTATTGAGATTTGTGTGATATATGGAGGTAAAATGAGGTACGAAAGTGAAATTTTTGAATTTTTTTGTGAAATGGGGAAATTTGTGTGGAGAGGAAGAAGAGGAAAGGAAGGAACAAGGAAGAAGGCTGCAAAAATGAGAGAATGAATGAATGAATGATTTCAAACTGAATATTGATAACTGATATTACTTTCCTTTGCTTCGTTTACATGGTTTTTATTTTGGAATTTCAGGATTAGGTTCAATTTCATTTTGGAATTTTAGGATTAGGTTTTTATTTTTTTTCTCATGAATGATCAGCCCCAAATCATGAGCCAATCTCAAATCTTGTAGAATAATAATCACCTGAACTACATCGTTTGGCCTCGCCGTCCCCCGCAGGACAACGCCGTCGTGTTTCACGGCACTCTCTCTCACCAGAAAATCTTCAAACCCGACAAGCGTAAAGTCCCAATTGGCTCTGTTCTGGGTCACGGGTATGTGAGAGAGAGAGAGAGTGGTTTTTTTTTTGTGTGAAATAAACTAACATCCCCAATTATTTTTTCTTTCTTACATTTTGGTTCTGTTATAAAGAAAAAGGTTCTTAATGCAAAATTTATACTTTTAAGAGTTAAAAATCAATTTTGTCTTTTTTTTTTAACGAAAAATGGATGGAAAATGTTTGAGAGACCAACTGTGTCATGTCTTGGAAAACTAAGGGATGTGGAACGAAAAACAATTGAGGGACCAATTTGGAACATTGAGCATAATTGAAGGACCAAAATAAGACTTTGGCATTTTTTAAAAAATGTTTATTTAATTGAGATTAAGGATGTGTTTGGATGGGCAGTAGGGTAAAGGAGGATTTAAAGGAGTGGTGATTTTGTAAAGGAGAGATAAATGAGTTGTGTTATAGAGGAGTTTTTAAGTAAACAGTGTTTGGAAAAATGAGAGAAAAAGAAAAATTATGATGTAAAATTATTTTAAAGGGTAAGTAATGATTGCGACTGGCCAACAACCTATGACTCCTCATACTTTGGCAGTTGGTTACAAAGGTCCAAGTTCCGCTGCCTTCAAGTTTGCAAAGGGGTGGCATGAGAATACTAATATGGCTAAAGCTTACCTAGCCAAGGCCACGAAGAAGATGAAGAAATGGGCTGATGCCAAGAGGAGGTACTTAGAGTTTGAGGAAGGAGACATGGCAATGGTAAACCTCCTTCCCCACTGATCTGACCTGAAATTGTGATATCTTTTTAGTCATATCTTAAGGTTTTTATTGGCTTTTCCAGTTATATAGCTATGAGATTATATAGATTTGATACCAAGAGTGATGCATTGAGTTAATAGTAAAAAGTTGCATTTTGTAACCATTTTGTGCATTTATTCTGCAAAAGGATTTTCTTATGTAAATCCTAGGTATTGCATAATTGTTTACTTAGTGTTTCAGCCTCATACTCACTTTAAACCGCAAGAATTTCAAAGGAACGAAGCTTATATTCAACCAAAGAGACAACCAGGCAACAAAAGCGTGTGAGTCATTGCTTTGCGCCACCGACGCAGTTGACACGTCAGCATGATGTTGGTAGAGCTTCTAGAAGGCAGATTGGATTTGCATTAGATTGCGCCAGAATTTGAGGCGTCATAATTAACGACAATGCCGAATGCTTGCATCGCAAGTAAGGAGATGAATCTATCAAAATCGCGTATCCCGAAACTATTTCATGAAAATCGAGAAATCTCGTGAGTCGTCAAGGTGCGCCGGCGGTGCTGCATGACGGCTCAATCCAAAATCATGGCGTATTAATAGCTTGTGACATTCTTCATTGAGGGTTGTTGTCAGTTGCCGTAGCGGAAAAGAAAAAAAAAACTTGATTAAATATGCTAACTCTGTGATTCCTTCCAGGATCCACTAATTATGTTTATACTAGGAAAGTAAAGATGTTTACCTATATTTCAATCGGTGACTTATCGTGTTCGCGAATTTGAGAAGTCCACTCCGAGTGTCCTTCCTCTACCGGTGATCCACACGAGCAGTTTGGCAGATGCCTAGGTGCTAGCCTCCTTCACTTCTTCCCAAGTGAATACGGGAACTCTATCTATGATTCTTGAATAATCAAGAACTGTTCTTGATCCTCAAGATTGATTGGGGAGTACTAATATTATCAGGTGCAGGTCTAATTCTCTTTTTCAAGAAAATCGTCTCACAATATTAGGACTTGGCGAATTTTTACTCTCAATGGGTGCACTAGGCGAAATTCTTAGTCTAACCAAGAATTGATGTGTGTTGTGACTTGTGTTTGTGCTAGGCGCCTAGAGCCCTATTTATAGTCTTCTCATTCCTAATCTTAGGGAATCCTAATCCAATTAGTAAATCTCTAAGATATTGGATATCTTAAAATATCTCAATATATCTTTTGATTTATAATATTAAACTTAATATTATAATTCAAAAATCAATAGGTGGCAAATTAAGTTTGAGACTCAAAATCAAATCTTGAGATCAAATCTTCATTGCTCAAATCCTATTGGTTGGAATGAGTCATGAGGAATTGATTTTATAATTTAAATATTACTTTAATATT